>NADL03000782.1:0-125888 GCA_002205965.3 Kappaphycus alvarezii
GTCAGGAGCTGGTCGCGGCCATTCATCGGGACCGTCCACCACAACTTCATCTTCTAGCTCTCCTTCACAACATGCCCACAGCATACAGTCGGAAGAAGAAGATTATCTTTTTGGCTGCGCAATATCCCGAGGATGCGAACGATGCGCAGGTCATTTCTTATTTCATGATAAGCATCTGTTTATGTTTTAGGGCGCTACATGGACCGCACTTATCTTACGAAGATTCGTTCTTGATGATGCGCGTCTTCTTTTCTTATCGACATCCATTCCTCCGGCATCTTCCAGAAGAGTTTCATATCACATATATTTTTTCACTCTTGGAAGATTCGGAAGAGTCACGGAAGAAGAATGTATTCAACCCCACCTCGATGTGATCAAACCAATATATGAGGCTATGCTACAAAGTGACGGTACCAGTAATGCAACCTACTTTTTAGAGCATCATATTGGTAATCAGTTGCATCCGTACCCGTTTGAGAGACCATACATTTATCAATAAGACAGCGAACACTAACGGAAGCAGAAGAAGAGCAGTGACGAGTCGGGACGTTCGTCTTGAGCGAGAAGCGTGATGTGCGCAAATCGCACCACGAAAAAAATCTAGATGAGGACCATGATGTATACAGTATCGGAATTGGGAAGATATTTTACAGTTTTTTGAATTTGCAAGATATTTTTAATTTGGGTGAGTGTGGCAAATTCGTCGGTTGATTTTTCATTTTAGGACACGCTGTCATAGTAGATGTCAGTACAGTTCCAGGTTGTGGGTGATACTACAAGTAGCTCTGAAAGGTCTATATATGGCCACATCAATTCCCACCCCTGGCCGATGGTGGCTGGCATGGGTATGGCACCTAGATATTTACCTTGAGGAAATATCTTCTAATAGTCTCTCTGGTTCACACGATTACCGTGAATACATTTTATGTTATTAGTATGTTTTGTTGAGACTTTTGGGTAGCCAAAAGTCTATATAAGCCGAGTAAACTGCTTCCTTTAGTGGAGGTGAAGCAAGTTGGCAGACAACTTCAAGCCAAGTCCCGAGTAGTAGGAAGTTGAGAGTCAACTTCAGACCCAAGAAAACTTTTTCTTACGCTAGTCGCAGAGCGTCGGTGGTAGACCCTGCCCCTTTTATACTTGCTTGTAGCTTTCCTCAACTCTCTTCTATATACACTCCCTTTTGTTCGTTCAACAATACCACGGCAGCACTTTTGTCGCTCGCAACACCTCCTTCTCAGGGTAATTGGTTCTGAGGATCCTCCCCGCCGATTTACCCCTATCATTTGGTACTCTTGTGGAGGGGTTGCACCCGAGGTATTCGAGTTGAGCAGTAGTAAGGAACACTTCGGGGGATTTCTTTTCGTAATCATGGATCTCAATGCGCTGCTCGTATAACGTTCACAGGGGCAAGACTGAAGACGTTGAGGAGTTTCTTTACACATATGTCAACGTTGTGATGCGAGAGAAGGGCGATGAAGAGAAGGCCGCAAGTATCTTCGCCTATCTCATGGTGACGCAAAGCACAAATATAAGTCCAAGTTTATCGACGGGTGGTCTCTTAACGGGAATGGGCGTAACTTCGGTGAGGTATGTGAGTGGCTTGTGAAAGAGTATGCTAAGGAGGTAGAACCAGATGAGATGATTCGTACGCCATAGAGGCCCGGCTCAACTTCGACGATTTGTTAAGCTCATTGGTGTACTTGTGTGATCTTTATGAAAAGGCTGGGTTCAACGCCCAAGCCAAGTACGGAATGCTGCGTAAGGCGGCTATGGGGATAAGCGGCTCTCCGATTTCCTCCTCATCAAGGGCCCTCACACTTTTGATGAACTGAAGGGTACCATAGTAGAATTTGTCAAAAATTCGGAGACGTTTCAGTCACTGAGTGAGGTACCGAGGGAAACCCGCACATCGATGTCTATCGTACATCCTGAAAAGAATTATCAAAGGCCGGCTACTAGTGCAGCGCATTAGAATCTGTCAGGAGCGATGTCAAAAACTTGGAAGAAAGGTTGGAAACCCGATTCGATAATCGACTTGACATGATAACCTCGCAGTTGGAAAGCCTTACTCTTACCATTAAGAAGAACCAGTCTGGGGCCCCTAAGGCCGCAGAAGTCTGTTCTTACTGTCACAAGCCTGGACACTTTGCAAACAGGTGTCCTGATAATCCACATAGAAACACTCGTTGTGCAAAGTGCGGTCGATATGGGCATCATGAAAGTAACTGCTGGTCTAAAGACAACAGAAGAGCAAATTTATCGGAAGCAAGGAGTGAGTCAGGACCAGAGGTGAAAATCTTACAAAATAGAAGGGATCAAAGGTTGACGGATGCGGTAACGTATCCATCGCTGAAGAGATTAGTCAAGTCAATGTGACAAAAAGGGATGGGGAAGGGAACATTTTATCGAAGAAACCTAGGCTAGAGTATGGAATGCTGGAGCATATCCCAGCACCTGTACCTCCTCGAACCAAGAGGTCTGATCAAGCAAGTTGTTCCAGGAGTGGGAGTCACTCCGGCCAAGAAGACGAAAAAGAGTAAGAAAGTTAAGAGTATCTCTAAGGACGTACTAGAGTATGTGAAGAGGTACAATTTGGTGGCTGAGCTTGCATCGGCCCCAACTGGGATAACGTTTGGTCAACTTTTGAGGGGCGACGCAGAGGATGCGAGAAAAGAACTCAAAAAAATTATCAGGTCTAATAAGTCCGCTAAGGGTAAGAAACTGTTTCTTCAATCGGCCTCGACAGCACCAAGACGTCTTAAGCTGGTACCAGTCAAAGTATTGGGTATGAAAACCCAAGCTCTCTTCGATTCGGGTGCTGTTCCAAACCTCATTTCAGAAACTTTGGTGACAGATCTAGGTCTCGAAATTACTCCAACGACTCGAAAAATAACTGTAGCGGATGGAACCGTCTCAAAATGCATGGGCACTGTTGACAAGGTTTCCGTGTTCTTTGGGGACTCTAAAGTTGATGTAGACTTTCTTGTCATGCCGGATCTCCCTTTCGATGCAATCATTGGCTGCCCACCATGGAAAGACTAGGGACATGCATTGACTTGGGCAACCAAATGGTTTCAGTTAATATTGACGGCAGAACCGTGAAGATGCCCCTGGATTTCGACAAAAGCACGCATCCTGAAGATTTAAAAGAAACGGACAGTGAAGATTTCACTTCTAGCTATGACAGCGAAGATTCGGAACCAACTAACACTTTCGGAAGTGGAAAAGGGTACCCTCGGGGGTAATGAACATGGCATGGGACGATTATGATTCGGGTTTGAAACAGATGACGACTGGAATTCTAGGATAAGTTTGAAACCCGAATGTGTTTCTTTTTGCGATGATATCGAATCAAAGGACAGAATTCGGAGCATGAAAGAAGATTACCTTTGCAAAGAAAATAAGAATACGTCGAATTCCATATATGAAGATGTGAGCACGACGGAAGAGGTCCTTCAAAATATTGAGGTTGAGATCAAGAAGAAAAAGGGCGCCAAATGGCAGAAATCCAAGGAAAAGTGCAGCACCTTCCCGCCCCCGCCTCACTGAAAATATCCGACATGTTAACATCTTCCGAAGTAATTGCATGGAGCGTTTCAGATTTAAGACAAGCAAGTGTACCGGTTACTCACTCGTTCGAACTTACCGACACTCAACCGATTTACCACAAGCCTAGACGTCAACCGCCAAAATATGACCAATTTATCTCAGAAAATGTTACAAGTATGCTGAAAAATGATATTATTCGACCAGTTTCATCCCCATGGTCGTTTCCAGTTGTGGTCGCACCAAAGAAGGATGGAAAGCTGCGTTTTTCGTCGATTACCGACAACTGAACCAGAGAATGATACCCGATCGATTTCCGATTCCGAACATGGAGGAGATCCTCGAGGACCTGAAGGACGGGAGATATTTCACCTCAATTGACCTTTACATGGCTATTGGCAGATCCATTGGATGAAAAATGTAAGGAAAAAACAACCTTTACCAGCAAAGCCATTACGTTCAGGTTCGAAGTGATGCCTTTTGGTCTCATGAATGCACCAGCTACATTCCCAAGAATGATGAACGAGGTTTTGAAAGGACTTCCATTCGCAAGAGTCTATATCAATGATGTCGTCATATTCTCAGAAACATCGGATCAGCACATCTCGCACGTCAAGACAGTTGTGGAGAGGATATCGGAGTATAGCTTGAAAATTAAGTTGAGCAAATGCTTCTTTGCGAAAACTTCTATCCAATTACTCGGTCATATCGTCGACCAAGAGGGAATTAGAGTGGATCCAGAGAAAACGAAATAAATCAAGTTGGCACCAAGGCCCGCTTCAAAGACGGAGGTCCGAAGCTTCTTAGGACTGGCCTCATATTACAGAAGATTTATCAAAGATTTCGCCAAGACTGCAGCACCGTTACATGCCAGCACTACGAAGAACGGAAAATTTTACTGGAACAAGGAATGGAAACTGCATTTAAGGAGCTTAAAGATAAGCTATGTGTCCCCCAGTTCTCATGTACCCAGATTTCAAGAGACCATTCGTTGTGGAGACAGATGCCTCAGAACGGTCTTTGGGTGCCGTTTTGTCCCAAAAAGATGAAAACGGAAGACTACACCCTGTTCAATTCGCAAGACGAACTCTAATGACGCGGAAAAGAGATACTCAGTCTGCGAGAAAGAAGCGCTAGCTGTCGTCTTCGCGCTGAAAAGTTTCGCGTATACCTTTTATCACTCGAGAAATTTGTCTTGATAACTGATCACCAGGCACTTAAAACAGCATTCCAAAAGAAGGATGTACATCACCGCTTGGCCCGATGGCTCGACATTTTCGCAGAATATCGGTTTGAAATTGTGTATAGACCCGGACGCAATAATCAGCCTGCCGATTACCTATCCCGCTTGAGGGACGCACTGATTCCAAATGAAAAAGCTTCGGAGGACATCGTCGGAGTCGCCGAGTTGCAGTTGCCAACGATAACGAGTACGAAGCTAATATTCACGGACTGATCAAATTCCTCGATGGACTAGAAATGAGAAAGGTTGATCTTGAACACAGAAATTGGGTACGCAGGAATCAAAAGGCTTTTACATTGTGGAATGGGAAACTCTTCCGGTACACTAAAGCCGGTCCCCGATAGTGGCCCCTTTGAAAGAAAGAATGAAGATCTTGAGGACTTTCCATGATGAGCTAGGGCATTGGGATCTCGAAACAACCAAAAAATTCGTAACTGAGAGATTCTGGTGGCCCGGTATCCATAAGGACGTCTATAATTTCGTGAAAAGCTGCGACAACTGCCAAAAATTCACTCCAATACGGAAGTATAAGACAACTCTAAGTTTTCCAGTTTCCGGTCTCTTTGAAACCTTCTCAATTGACTTCGCGGGCCCGTTCAAGGAAACTTCTTCCGGAAACAAATATCTCCTTATAGGGGTGGAACATCTTACTGGATGGCCAATAGCAGTTGCAGTTGAGGAGGCAAATGCTGAGGTGGTACTGAGATTCATCGAAAAAGAAATAATTGAACCGTTTGGTCTTCCAAAAAGGATCATCTCGGATAACGCCCTTTGTTTTACTGCAACTTCACTGCTTCGTTTTTTGGAAGAGAAAGGATTCAGCTGAAGACCGTTCTCGCATACGCTCCTATGTCCAACGGGAAAGCGAGAGGATGGTTGGAACCATCAAACGAGCAATAACGAAAACTATGTTGGAGAATGAAATCCAGTGGGAAGATGCCTTACCAAAAGTGTTATACGGCTACCGTCGAAGAAGAGGAAGAAATGGACGCTCACCATTCGAGCTAATGTACGGAAGGGCTCCTAGAATGTTACAGAGAGACATGGAAACAAATATTATCGATGAAGAGAGTAGGGAAGTTGAACTACTGGCCACCGAAGGCTGGAGATCACACCGCGCGCTAACACAGACAAGAAATAAGGATGCAGAACCTGCAGTCAGAACCTTTTCATTGGCTCTAAAGTACTTGTAGTACATGGAAAAGCAATGCAGCAGGCTGTGAAGTGGCCGGCCTTCCAAACCAAGTACTCGAACCCTTGCATCGTCACGGAGGAAAGACACCCGCACTATCAGCTCTGTTCAAGCTCAGGGAAGAGATCAAGGAGGGCTATCCATGCACGTCGTCTGGTCCCTTATCATCAGAGGCCTGAAGAATTCCTTCTCACACAGGACTATGCGCAACCACGGGGCATACTCATCTTTAACTATAGAATGATTCCTATGGGAGGAAAAAGGGCCTGGGAATGGATCATCTCGATTACTAGGGACTACTACGAACTCCACGTAATCATCCATTTCTACATTAATATATGCCTATGTTTTCGTACGTTGAACGGACCATTGCTACCTGAAGAAGATTTCCGACTATTAATAAGAGTTCTATTTTCATTCCAAAACGGAAGGTTCACGGAAGCAGGTCCAGAGTTTGTGGAGGTAATATATCATTACTCTATAGGAAGATATGGAATGGTAGCTGCTGGAGACTTGTCGCAAACGTATCTGAATATTATCCGTCCAATTTACGTATTTCTCAAGAACAACCAAGACGTGCGACTGAGAGGTTACGCCTTACCCCCGGATATGGAATACAGGCTGGTCCCGTATCCTCTATGGGAACCTTACGTTTCTCCGCCACAAATTGGGAACGTTGGAGGCGGCGAGGATCCTCCTGAAGCAGTGATGATGACCAGAGGAGGACCTTCAGGAGACAACAACCCGCCCAGAAGAGGTTCCGGTCGTCCCCCGAGAGGACCTCGTGCAGGTCCCAGTACGTCAGGAGCTGGTCGCGGCCATTCATCGGGACCGTCCACCACAACTTCATCTCTAGCTCTCCTTCACAACCATGCACAGCATACAGTCGGAAGAAGAAGATTATCTTTTTGGCTGCGCAATATCCCGAGGATGCGAACGATGCGCAGGTCATTTCTTATTTCATGATAAGCATCTGTTTATGTTTTAGGGCGCTACATGGACCGCACTTATCTTACGAAGATTCGTTCTTGATGATGCGCGTCTTCTTTTCTTATCGACATCCATTCCTCCGGCATCTTCCAGAAGAGGTTTCATATCACATATATTTTTTCACTCTTGGAAGATTCGGAAGAGTCACGGAAGAAGAATGTATTCAACCCCACCTCGATGTGATCAAACCAATATATGAGGCTATGCTACAAAGTGAGGTACCAGTAATGCGAACCTACTTTTTAGAGCATCATATTGGTAATCAGTTGCATCCGTACCCGTTTGAGAGACCATACATTTTATCAATAAGACAGCGAACACTAACGGAAGCAGAAGAAGAGCAGTGACGAGTCGGGACGTTCGTCTTGAGCGAGAGGGCGTGATGTGCGCAAATTCGCACACGAAAAAAATCTAGATGAGGACCATGATTGTATACAGTATCGGAATTGGGAAGATATTTTTACAGTTTTTGAGTTTGCAAGATATTTTTAATTTGGGTGAGTGTGGCAAATTCGTCGGTTGATTTTTTCATTGTAGGACACGCTGTCATAGTAGATGTCAGTACAGTTCCAGGTTGTGGGTGATACTACAAGTAGCTCTGAAGGGTCTATATAATGGCCACATCAATTCCCACCCCTGGCCGATAGGTGGCTGGCATGGGTATGGCACCTAGATATTTACCTTGAGGAAATATCTTCTAATAGTCTCTCTGGTTCACACGATTACCGTGAATACATTTTATGGTTATTAGTATGTTTGTTTGAGACTTTTGGGGTAGCCAAAAGTCTATATAAGCCGTATAAACTGCTTCCCTTAGTGGAGGTGAAGCAAGTTGGCAGACAACTTCAAGGCAAGTCCCGAGTAGTAGGAAGATGAGAGTCAACTTCAGACCCAAGAAAACTTTTTCTTAAGCTGGTCGCAGAGCGACGGTGGTAGACCCTACTTCTTTTATTTTTGCTTGTAGCTTTCTCAACTCTCTTCTATATACACTCCCTTTTGTTCGTTCAACAATACCACGGTAGCACTTTTGTCGCTCGCAACACCTCCTTCTCAGGGTAATTGGTTCTGAGGATCCCTTCCCCCGCCGATTTACCCCTATAAGGGTGCGGAAGGCGGTTCAAAGTGTTCCTCATCCTCCCGGGGGATTGAGGATGTTTAGCTCGGAGGGCGTCAGACACCGATTTAGTGGCCGGTAACACCCCAGAGATCCTAATGCCTGTGCAGCTTTCCCATATGCTCCTTCGCGGGCGAGTCTCATGGCACGACGAATGTTGGCCTGTTTCTGTTCCTGGGGCGTTAAAGTTCGTTTTGTTCGGGAGGTCGCTTGTTGAAGTGCGTTCTGCCATAAGGTTTGGAACTGTCCTGCATTCCACAATTCGAGCCGTTCTCTGATTAAGTCACTGGTTGATTGGACTTGCGTTTCGACGTTCGAACCGGTAGTACCTGAGGAAGGTGAAGTATTGGAGAGCATCACTGAAGGGAAAAGAAAAACTTTAGAGAGCTTCTCTTCCGCATCATTATGTCCGTGTGCACAAGCCCACGCTGCGTCATGCATGGCAACCGACAGGGAGTCACTCAGTGCTGATCGGAATCGTGTAGGGATATGAGACAACACAGGAATGTGGGTCGTAACATGACGAATACACGAGAATTTTTCAGCAGTTTCAGCAAAGGAACTGACACAATCCAAGAAGGTAAAACTGCAATTATCAGATCCTTTGGCTCTGGCACTGCAAATACGGAGACAGTGGTGGATGGTTAGAAGCACGAAAAGATATTGCATCATGTAATTTATGCGCCCTTTAGATTTTCCCCGCTTGAAGTGCCAGATGACAAAGTAGACTACCTCATCATCATTCCCTCTGTATGCGCTTGACATTATGCGCTATCTGATCTATATCTCGATGGCACGGCGCAAACAATTTAGGGCGATCGTTGACGATGACAGTGTAAACCCACGAAATTGCTTAGTAGAGCTTTTCCACAAACCGTCGGTTCATGTTAAATGCGTGGGCACCGGGATCTCTGAGGGACTGCATCAAGCTATTAATTGAGTCCAGAAAACTATACAAGCAGCGATACATGAAATCAGCGAAATGGAAAAAATATTATTGACGTGCCCGGGGCATCGCTTCCGAACATGAATAGAGTGTATGATTTTGAGCTTTTAACCTCCAATGATATGTGTAACTCATGTGCAGTGAGGAAGTCTCTCTGCAATCCACGATATTGGAACCGAAATCGAACAAACTCGGAAATAAACTTTCAAAAGACTGTATTCAGATGTGGTTAACCCTATTCTGCATGGCCAGCGATGTCCAAAGCGGCGTGCCTGTTGGCTGGCCTTCAGTGCAAAATAATTGGGATAGGTAGATCCAAATGATAATAAATAGTTCCAACTTGAATAAATAAGTAAATGCAGCAATGGGACTTAGAATGAATAATGAATAGAAAATTAAATTTAATGATAGGTGATCGAGGGGAATATTTCCATAGCTCAAGGATGTAAAAGTATTTATAACAACCTAGATTACTCATACTCTCCATCCCCCGCCTTCCGTTCCAATCCCTCCTATGCTGTAAAATAAGTGTGATAGGTAGATCCAAATGATAATAAATAGTCCAACTTGAATAAATAAATAAATGCCTCAATTGGACTTAGAATGAATAATGAGTAGAAAATCAAATTTAATGATAGGTGATCGAGGGGAATTATTGGATAGCCCGAGGATGTAAAAAATATTTCTAACAACCTAGACTACTTATAATCTACAACAGGGTGAACCTGCTACAAAAATCAGGTGAGCCGTTCAATAATTTTGGTAGACATAATTCAGGCTCAGCAATAATTACTGCAGTATTTTCCAGGAAAGCAATCATCCAGATAACAGTTTGTTAGTAGCATAAATGCAATAATAATTATTATAGCATATGTAATATAAAAACCCAACTGTAGGACATAAAAATTATTCCACACTGAATTCAGCATAAAATAGCGCCAGTGTATATAGATAAAATTATTCCTGATGATTCACAATAAATATAAATTGTGGGCCTCAATAAAAAATATTGGTCTACAATTCAGCAGCACTGTAGGACACCGGAATAGAGATTAAAATATTTGGTCAATTTTCACATTCAGTCATTTTTCTAGCGCTTTGACTTCTTCCGGTCAATCCTTTACATTATGAGCTTTTATTCACATCACCGATTCCTTCCGGGAACAGATGACCTCATTTTTCATGGATTCAAAACACCCCAAATGCTCCCTCTTAGCCCATGAAACGATGAGCCAATGGAAAATCAAGATAACTTGTGACCTTTCTTGATTACCATAATGGCTTCTTACGGGTGAGATTTATTTATCGCAAGAATAACAATGGTCGTGTTGAAATTGACATCAAAACAGCTATTAGTTGTTGAGTTATTGAATTTGCAAGTGTGAATGGGTACCGCAATCGTGTGTTACTTTGTTACACTTGTGACTAAAAGGAATAGACCCATTGACTTAAATCATCGAGGTTTATTCCCTAGGGTAGGCCCACAGATATTCGAGTTGAATTCTGGTAATAATTTCCAGCAATGCGACTGAGAGGAATCACTCAATAATTTCCAGCAATGCGTCTGAGTAGAATCACTCAGGGCTGAGATGAATGCCTTTTACTTCAGGCCGAGATGCTCTGTCGTTTAGTACAAGCCTTCGTGGTGTTAGTGGAATGTGCTGTACGGCTGAAGACCTTAACCGGGTTTACTAGAAGTCATGGGCCCATGAGTAAATGAACCTAGGAGCGAAGCTTGAGTGGTAGTCACTCGGCAACTCGACAACCAACAGATCGCGCCGTTATTGAGATTATAACTGAGAAAATCGTTTGAATTCTAGAGTTGGCATTTTCAACTCCCAAAATCAGCGTTTTATAAAAAAATACTCCTTCTAACTGCGGTAGCGAGTTTGTAGGCCATTACTTTAAAATATGACTAAAAGCCCAGATTTATACACGAAATCGCAACCGTGTTTTGTCCGGAATCCAGAGGCTGTGCTGAATTCCTAAACAGAACGCTGTTGATCCTGGCTTGCAGGAGGCTTCTCAACTTTAAAAATTCTCAAAGATACTTACGAGCAAAAGCACTAACCACTGCTTGGGTTGTTCGGCGTTGACGCGACACAAGAGTGTAGAGATGAAAAGGCGGCCTGGACGGACGTAAGTTATAGGCGGTGGTAAGCGAAAAAAAGGGCTGCGAAAGCGCTAGATGAAGCGTTTGGGAAGTACCTGATCGTTCAGAGAAGGGCTGCGAAAGAGCACGATGGGCACCTCACTAGCTGCGTCTTGCCTGTGAGTGGCCCCTCGCTGATGCAGGAGGCTTTTTATGGGCTTTAGTCGCCTCGGTTGGCTGTATAACGACCACAACAAAATCAGAGACGGTGATGTCTAGTGTATCTCAACGAATATGTCCCCTACGCACTTGTCAGCTACGCAGCTCCAGAAAAGGTCTCTGCTAAATACGCACCACCTGTACACTGGAATTTTGATAGGGTGAAAATGGCGCTTGAGGCAAAGAAAACTTTCAACTACCCTAGGTGAGAGTCGTTGCGGGCGACTAAAGTGCTACAGTAGACTTTGTGGCGGTGGAAAGTGCTACGGTAGACCTGTCTGCCAACTGCCTTTATTTTCTGTGTGGTGTGTGACTTAGTTTGTTGAGCGTCCCACTAGGGCTTTCTTGACCCCCAAGTACTCCTACCATTTCATGCAAACAGACCCTTATAAACCTAATGCCTGTTATATGCTAAAAATCGTACATAACGAAAGAACGACCCCAACCCCATTTGTCCGTTATGTACGATAAAGTGTACTTTAGAGCCGTTATAAAGGCTAACGTGATGGAAGACTCATTCGCTTCAGAACTTTTGATCCATTTTGGAGCTTACATTTGGCTTTCTGAGTCAGTTGAGAGACAGAACCGATTCTGCTTTCCAGATCCGAAAAATTCTTGAAACAATCAAGCGATATTATACCCAGGTGAGGAGTGTGTGCCATGCTTAGGGACTCAACAGCGAACAGTCTTGTGAGAATGCGGACACAAAACATGGCTGACTCGGCCCAAGGGTCTTTAGTGCGCGAAGGACACCCCATGGGGCCTGCAAGGGGCGACCAAGCGGCCATTCGTGCCGATATATCCGAGCAACAGTCGGCTAGAGCGATGGTTCTAGACAGTAGAAATGGGATTGGGTGCGTTAAATCAGGAAATGACTCGGGAAAAAGGTCTCGAGGAAGAGGAAGAGGTCGCGGTCGCCCTAGAGGTACGCGAATGAGGCGTGTTCGAGGTCGTGGCCGTGGGCGTGCACGTTCAACTCGTTCGGGAGATGACGCAAGTGAGGGGTGGACAATGAGTCTGACAAAATAAAACAATGTCATGATGGAAAAGAAGGTCTTCGACAATGTAAAGCAACATAGAGTAAGGCTTTTTTGCAAGTCTGCGGTCATGAAAATGAAGATGGAAACAAGCGTGAAAGGTCTTCCCCAGACAAGATATGGCTTCGTGGTGCTGATCATGAACGAAATCTTGCGCCAGTTACTGGATTGGCTAAACGAGTATGCTAAGCTTCGAAGAATTTCTCAATCTCCATTCACACTTTCGGACATGTATTGCTACGTCGCAGTTCTGCTATGCTACCATACGACTGGCTTCAGTTTTAACAAGTTGACTCATAACATGATTCCCATGAGCGCCTAACCACTCTGTCCTTTCCTCCCTCTCCCCACCTGAGCTGCTTCAGCGCGCACGGCACAGCTCGCGGCGCGGACCGTGTGCGCGCGGCCCGCCTTGGGGTTCCCGCCGTTTCTTACTGCCATACTTCCTAACGATTCCTTTGGGCACGCATCACGCTCATTACCTCTATCTCCACCAGAGGTACGAAAATTCTCCATCACTTTGTCTATCCACCCCCGTCGGAGCCTTGCCACAGCTCTCGTGGATTTCTTATCCGGATCGCCCCGTTCCCACACCTTGGCCACGCTGCCCTACCTCCACCTCAAATCGAGATCGATTCGTCCCGGCGTGATCTCCCAGGAGATCATTAAAAATTCGAAATTTTTGGCTGAGATAACCGTTGGAAATATCAAGTTTGCACGCCGTAACATTGCTGACACCAAATCGTCGATTGGAAACTGCTTCCCCCATTATAAGAATACCCGTTTAACGAAACCGTGGTTCAGAGGCTGTTTGTTGGCACTGGAGGGTCATTGCGGACTATAGTAACGAAGACAGTCGGCTGGTTGTCTGGTTAGGAGGTGTAGTCATTCGCAGCCCAATCAGAGAAGAAAAGCAATAATTATTCGCGGAAAGTTGGCGGAGGAACAGTTTTTAACCGCTGGCATAGATCAGGTTGTCTTGGAGCACATACCTTTGGAGGAGGTCGGCCTCATTACACCGGTACCGGTTTCAGATGACCCAGCTCCCGCACTTCCAAACCAGAGGCCCAACATCGCGTCTCAAACCCCCGATCTTTCTGAACAGTCTCTGCCATCTCTAAAGGAGATCTTCACAACACACACCCCAGTCATGTCGCATATACCTATGTATGCAAAGTCGATGGACGATGCAGTGAACGCTTGTGTTGCTGATAATTCACGAGCAACTAAGGCGCTCACAAAAATATTTCTGTTCCCAGCAGTAATGCTCACGAACATTCACTCGTCAGATTCCTGCTCCAGTGAATACCGGTGGCACTCTATTACGGACAAAATGAGGGAAAGAATATATTTATGGAATGCGGGGCACTTCAGAACACTATGGGCGCAAGCACTCGACCAGCCCAAGCACCGCACCGCACGAGCTCGGTCCACTTCGGACCAGCAACAGGTCAATGTAAAACGGGCGACAAAACTGGCCAAAGAATGTGCGTACGGAAAGGCTGCACAAGCTTTGCGCTCGCTAGGCGTTCTACCAGCTACCAGTGATGTAATCGATGCCCTTATCGATAAACATCCCAGCAGGCCCCCGATGAAACAACTCCAGTCAAAGGAACATCTTCTACAAACTACAGTTTCCGACCGATCACTGAAGACGAAGTCCTTGGCGCTATCAGGGCTTTTAAACAAGGATCCTCTCTCGGAGGCTCAGGTCTAAAGCCTTGCCAACTGGTAGAATTGCTAAGATGTCCATCCTCATCGGGGGATTCAGGCTTTTTGGCAGCTCTTACGAGACTTGTTAATGTTCTAGCAACTGACAAAGCACCAGCCGTTCTCGCTCCTTGGATCGCCGGTGCTCCACTTACACCGTTGACGAAGAAGGACTTGTCGCCCAGGCCAATCGCCGTTGGGGAGAAGCTGCGCAGATTAGTCGGTAGTTGATTAATGAAACGAGTGTCCGAGAAGGCGGCAGACTACCTCCAACCTCTCCGAGTGGGTATCGCCACAAAGTCGGGTACCGACACAGTCGTGCACGGAATCCGAGTCGTTCAAGAGTATGGCAGTAACCTAGCATATGGGTTATTGACTGTCGATCTCAAGAACGCTTTTAATATGTGCAGCAGACCCGCTTTTCTGACCGCGGTGAGAAAGTTATTCCCAGAGTTACAGCCTTGTGTCTCATATTGCTATGCAAACGAGCCCGCATTCCTGTGGATAGGTAGTCACACAATAAGAAGCGTCTGCGGGACCCAACAGGGAGACAATCTTGGAAGCCTCCTCTTCGACCTGGTGCTGCAGCCTATTTGTCGGAACGAAAAAGGTCCTCTTCGCATCTTGAAATCCATCCTTGACCAATCGTCCTACCTTTTTCTTTCCAAACAAATTCTAAATATCTTTTTCCTGTATGAATCCAAATTCACTGTACAACTCCATTTTCTATTTTATGTTTGAATATTTGGTGTCCTCCTTCTTCAAGGAGATGCATTTCAATTCGTCGTCACTTCGCCTTCCAAATTTAGTTCCGATATTTTATCACGCAGATTTTTATGATGTCCCCAAATTCATGCAAATTCGAGGCCGCAGTATCGCCTTGCATTTTTTTCGACTAAGGCCGTGATAATTACCGAGTACATTCCCCTATTTAAGGTGCTATAGCAACGTCGTTGAAACATCACACATGCCATCAACCACCACGTCAGCTCACCCGCACGCTCCCTCGCTTTCCCATCAACATGACCTACCTCCGCCCGTCCCGTACCATCAAAAAGTCGACTAGGACCCCGCGTCCCATCAACGGCCTAGCTCTAATGAATAATGGCCTAACAGACTACGACGACTACTTCAGGAGGATGGACCATGAGCGTGTTCGGGAGTGGGTTCGTCGGCACTTCTTGAAGGAGGCGGAGAAGGAAGAAGAGTCAGAAGGGACTGAGTCGGACGTGGAGGGATCCGAGGATGAGGAAGACTTTGTAGCTCCGTGGGAACCGATGGTGTACAATCCTAGGGGAGTTGCTGCGGGGATGGAGAGGAGAGTGAGGACGTGATCGTCATCTCGGATTCTTCGGATGGGGTTGGAGCGGAGGCTGAGGGTCGGAAGGAAGGGTTGGAGGATCTTGATATGTCCGATGAAGCCATTTATCATCCTGAGCCGTTCGAGGGAATTTATAGGGATTGCATTGAGAGTATGGATATTTTGGAAGAGTTAATTGGTTCTGATCTTGAGGATGACGATTGTGAGGAGTAAATACAGACATTTTTTCTGATAATATCTTCCCTCTGGCCAATCTCATCCACAAGATGCCCGTTAATGCGTGTTATGGTATTTAGTATGTTTGATTGAGAATTTAGGATTAGCCGAAAAGTCTATATAAGCTGAATAAAGTTCTTCCTCCTTGAGAGGTCAAGCAAGTTGGCAGAAAACTTCAAGCCCAGTCCCAAATAGCTAGAAAGTTGAGAATCAACTTCAGACCCAAGAAGAATTTATTTTACGCTAGTCACTAAGCATAGGTGGTAAACTCTGCCCCTTCCGTACATGCTCGTAGCCCATTCAACTGTCTTCCCTATCCATTCCTTTCTGTTCGTTCAACAATACCACGGTAGCACTTTTGTCGCTTGGAACACCTCCTTCTTGGGGTAATTGGTTCTGGGGATCTCTTGCTGATTTATCCCTGACACTATTATCCTCAAAATACAAGAACTCTTCAGTTCAGAAGACGTTCCCTCCCGTTCAGAAGAAGGGGAGAACAGAGACGTGGCAAAGTTTTTACTTCAACTGTGGTACCACGATGACTGGTACATTATCGGGCGCCACGACCAACTCGTCAAAGCCATCGAAGTACTTCGCTCCGTGGATGCGGAGAGCCGAGGACTGCACTTTTCGCTGCCGAAGTGCACCGTCTGGTGGCCTACAGCCCCTCTAGGGTCAGCACAGAGTCTCTATCCAGACGGGATTAAGCAGGAGTACAGCGAGGGTACTTCCGTCCTGAACGCCCCCGTTGGTACTAAGGAATACACCACACGTTCCTTTACGAAGCATATCTAATCCCTCAGACAATTCCTCGAGACCATTGCTGACCTTGAGAATAGTCAAGTGGCATTCCAGCTACTGCGTAACTGTTTTGGCGTTTGCAAAGTAGGCTACTTGTTGCGGGTAGTGCCCCGTCTTGCACTGGAGAAGGAGCGGAAGAGTTCGACAGGATGATGGAGGACTGTGTTCGAAAATTGGCAGGGGGAGTACTGGATTCGGAAGTACTCCGAGAACTCCAGCTGCCGGTCACACCAAAGGACAAGAAAAAACCATCTCTTGGGATCGGACTCACCTCCGCGAACAACATCGCGGCTGTGGCGTTCTTGGCTTCTAGCTCATCATCTAGTGTCTATTGGACCGTTGTTCTCATATGAGGACAACTTTTAGCCCTTTTTTTCAATACAATTCTTTTTACCTCAACGCATTTCTTGTCCCTCCGCATTAGTTCATGAGTGTAGATGGTCGATCAAAAAAACACTTTTCAAGATTATTGACCTCGGTTAAGCCTAGAGCAATTTTCCCTCGCCAGCTTCCGCTCTTCGCAAGAAGTTGTGAAAACGACTACGTTTTGGAAGGAAAAATAGTTCGTATTATCGTGGGGGTTTCAGAAACGAGGGCGCACGTACAGTAAAAATTACTGTACTGTAACTTAACATGAAAAAACTGTTTTCCAGTAAAAATTTCGGTCTTCCAAAACATTTACCTTTCCAAAATGTAACGGAAACTGTCCTCATATGAGGACAAAGTGTGCCTCATATGAGGACAGAGTATGGTCGTATAGACACTAGCGAGCTTTGCAAGACCTTGCTCCCAACGCCTATTAAGGAGCTAGGAACATACGAAGCAGCTGCAGATGCCCATCGGAGGTGGTCGACCTCTTCCCTGCCGTCTAGGATTATCCCGTTTAGCGCAATTTGCTCGCAAAAAACACCATCGCAAAAGACGCTGACGGACGCAATCCATGAAGCAGTGCAAGAACGAATTACTCTTGGGGATTCGAGGAGGCAGGCGTTTCGCTCGTCTATGGCCCTCCCGGGAGCCAAGGAATGGGTGTATTGTCCCCATGCCCCGGACTACAGACAAGCATTGGCCCTCGAGAATTCTCGGTGTGCCTTCAATACTACTGTCAAGTCCCACTTTTTCAGCCTGGCACGCCATACCCGAGAAGTAATTGCCCGGACACACTCGATGTACATGGCGATCATCTGATGCACTGCTTGCATGGAGCCCAACGGATCAACCGACACGATCGCCAAGTAACCCTTCTCGCGAAAGACCTGGAAAGAGCTGCTCGTCATCCTGTTGTAGAGCCATGCCATGGTCTCCACCGCACCTGTAGCTGCCAGGGGTGGGAGTCGACCGGTCTGGGCGTACGAGAGATGAGGTTCTCAAGTTGGAGATCTGGGGGGAGGTCGAGGGCCGTGGCAAGGGGTTCATAGGCAAGAGCGAGGAGGCAGGCGGGGTAGAGTCGAGTAGGGCCGAGAGCTTGTTGGACGAGTGCGAGGTTAGTGAGGAGAGAGAAAGTGTAGGCAATAATGTGAACGCCATGGGTCTGAATAAGCCCAAGTCCGCCGGAGCGAAAGGGGAGTGTGGCTTTGGTCCAGCCTGTGTTTGTTTGGCGGCGATGTATGCTTTCGAATACCCTTCGCATTCCCTCGTCAAAGGGCTTGGCAAGGGCAGCGGTTAAGTGCGGCGGGGAACTGCGAAAAAGATACATGAGCCGACATGACAAAGCGCAAAATCGGTCCTTTCTCATCCTCCCTGAGCCTTGCTTATCATCACCACGGTCCTCTCCAAATTTACTTCCATTGTATCTAGGTGTTTTTATACTGTATCTACCCCTCTGAATCGATTTCGAATCAAGTTCTTTTTCCTTTTTTGCTTACCTCCTCCTCCAAATTCGCTTTTTTGAGAAAAAGGGCGCAAATTCACTACTACAAAATACGTTACAGATTTATTATACCTATTCCTAATCTATAGAACCTACCCCAAGACCCTATTTAAATCCCTTTATTCCAAGTTTTAAACGTCCCCGATCATTTTACTCATCACCCCTCTCCCCTCACATACCCAAAACAGCCTCCATTACCTCCCATTCCCCAAACCCTACCAAAAATGACCAATCTACGCTCCTCGAAAGTCATTTCCAAAAATCGCCATCCCCGCCCCCTAAACTCTGTTTCCCTACTCTCTTTCGGACCTACTGACCGCGAAGACTACCTGCGCCGGCAAATCAAAAAGAAGTTTATCGAATTCGTGCGTCGCATTTTTATTGAGGATGAGGCGGAGGGGGTAGGAAAGGGGCGGGAGTGGGACATCAAGGAGGGAGCTGGGGACACCTCCGGGGAGTGGGTAGCCCCTTAATTGGTCTACGAGGTTAATAACGAGGAGGACAGGGAGGATGAGGAGGATGAGGAGGAATAGGGGATAGAGAGGAGGAAGAGGAGGATGACGAGGACGAGGACGAGTTGGATGAGGAAACAGAGGGCATGGAAAGTTTTGGACTGGTGGGAACTGGACTGAAGAGTATGGAACAAGTGGTGCCGACGCTGGAACCGGATGTAGGTATCTTTAGTAGTTTAGATATCTCCCAGGAGGAAATAGAGAGCTATGAGCCGTTCGCAGATATTTTTGGAGACTGCTCGGGCAGCATGGATATTTTGGAAGAGTTGTTTGGATCTGATTTAGAGAATAGGAAATAAGAGGACCTCATTGATTGTTAGTTTCTTAAGTATCTTTTGTTTAGTGTATATTACCCACAAAACTTGTTTCTATGATTTTCCTGATACCTTCTGTAGTTTTGTTCGGACTTTAGGGATAGCCAAAAGTATATATAAGCTGATTTGACTGCTTCCTCATGGAGAGTTCAAGCAAGTTGGCAGGCAACTTCAAGTCAAGTCCCGAGTAGTAAGAACCTCAGAGTTAACTTCAGACCCAAGAAACATTTTTTCTACGCTGGTCACAGAGCATCAATTGTAAACTTTGCGCCTTCCATACTTGCTTGTAGCCCTCTCAACTCTCCTCCATATACACTCCTTTTTTTCGTTCAACTATACCACGGTAGCACTTTTTTCGCTTGCAACACCGCCTTCTCGTGGTAGTTGGTTCTGAGTATCTCTTTTTCCGACGAGCTGCCCCTATCAGTTGGTACCGGGAGAGAGAAGATAATAGAAGGGGGAGGGAAATATTGGGGAGTGTGTGTGGGGCTAACCTCATTAGTTGGTTTGGAAAGCGGCGGCTGATATAGCTTCAGGGGTAGCTGATATTGGGCCGTTGTGGCGAACTCGCTTTGCGGCCGATTCATCTGGATCGGGCGTGGGTGGAGGGAGTTGCCACGGCCGGAAATTGGCGGTGAATGTCGGAAATCGAGGATTCGAGAAACTCAACAAAGTAAGTAGCTTGTAGACCGGTTGACAAGCAGGCTGCGTTGGAGGTGACCATCAACGCCGCCTGTCGTTGGAAGAGAATTGCCCTCACCCTGGAGTGTTAGTCTAAGGGTCGGTTGGCGACCGCTCGGGCCACCTCCGTGATGTGGCGGACCGCTTCGGGAGACTACCCGCCGAGTGTGGAGATAGGAACGGGCACGACCCTGTTCCTGCCAGGTAAGCTGGCTAAGATCCCCTGGTATTTTCGTAACTTGTCCGCGTGGGCTGCGTTCAAGCTGGGAAGGGGTTAAAGGTTCTCATTCTGAGATGAGAAGGGGCCAGCAGGTTCACGAGGGTCACATCGAAATAATCGGTACCGCCGGTGGCGCCCGTCGCCCTGATGCCCGACCTTGTATTGTGTTCCCCGTGCGACCGGGGCTCGACAGCAGGATGCCTTGCGCCTAGGCTAAGGTCGTTACTTAGTAGGGGGAAGGTTTGGGTGTTTTACCCTGGGAAGATATATCCGATCTATCCCATAGTTTTCCAGACAAACACAATTGACTCGATAAGGGTATACCGACACGGTAATGGGGAAGGGACTACGCTCCCTAAAATGCTACCTTCAGGCCTGGTAAGGCTCGACGCTCGTCTGATGTTCGCCTGCTTTTGTCCTGACCGTGACAGCTTATTCGAGGCCCTGTAGGTACACTAGACAAGCGCTGCCTGCCAGAGGGTACCGTATTGTCCCGCGTTCTGTAGCCTTATCCGTTCCCTGAATATTCCGCATTGGTGTGAGCGCTTGCGTCGCCATCGCCGCTTGGGAGTTGCCAACCCAATGTGTTACAGAGCATCACTGAAGGGAAGAGAAAGACTGTGCTTAGTTTATCCGACGCGCCGTCCTGCCCCGCGTCACACGCATGTGCAGCTTCTTGTAGAGCTCTTGAGAGAAGTTCACTGAAGGCCGGCCGGAAACGTGTCGGGATATGGCAAATCACCTCGGGGCAACGGTTGCGCGTGGTTGCTTGAGGGGTTTTGGATTTCTGCAGCAGGCCCCTGAGGCGCGGGATTGTCCGGTGTGGGTCGAGGTGTAAGCCTGGTGTTCGTCGCAGTTGTCAGGGGTGCCTCAGGGCCAGAAATGTTGGGAGTAATGCGGTCTGCGGAAAACCTATTTGGTGCTGGCGGAGCTGGCTCGTCCGAAATAGGTACCGGGGAGGGTATTGTAGTTGGCACGGGGCTGTGGAGCTGTGTGTTGTCCAGTGGTGGTGGTAGATCTTTATTTGTCATACAATGTCGCACAGAGGCGTGCGGAGGGTATTTATAAATTAACTACGGATGCGGGCGGCGGGTAGAAACTTGTCGCGCCTGCATTATTTGGAGACTAAATGCAAAACGGGTAACGAAGTCGCGGAGCTCCTGTTGAGGGGAGGAACCGCGACGGGAAGCAGCGAAGGAAGCAAGGCGGCGGAAAAAAGCCTTACCGTCGTCGCCCAAGGCGCCATAGATATCAATCCCGACGGGGGAGAGGAGGATATCGTTTCGGTTGCAGTAAGTGCCGTAATGACGATGTTTCTCGCGCTCTGCGAGTGTCGCGGCGGCGCCGGCAGTAACCGTACTTGGCGAAATGTGGCGGCGTGCGGAGGGGTGGGCAACAGTAACGTCGACGGCTATATCGGTATTGTGAAGCCCGTATGCAGCGGGTATGTAAATATCCATTCGTAGCACGGGGGACTCCGAATGCCCAGATGACTCGGGAACCTGGTGGAGGAGCGGATGTTCGACGAGGGCGACGATCCCAACTTCCTTGCAGTAGCGGGCAAGAACGTTGCGGAGGATGTGATGACGACGAGTCATTCCGTCTTCGTATTTGCAGGTCAACGCGTGTTGACCACTTGGATCTAAGACGGGTGCGATGTCGGCCGAGCGGCGGGAGCAGACCGGACAGCGAGTAGATCCAGGGAATAGCGCGATGCCGAGACGTAGAGCCAGAGCGACTTTCCAGGCGGAAGAGGACATGTACGTACCGCGGTGGGGGTGAGGAAGCGAAGAGAAAACAGTCGATGCGGAGGATGTGCGCACGGAGAGGAGCCGTGCTCGGTCGTGGGCTGCCGCGGACGAGAACAAGCTATCGGACTTCGATAGCATGAGTTCAGTTGTGATCGCAGACTGGAGCCTTTCGCCGGGGACCGGCGATGAACAACGCTCGAAAAGAGCCGTAGCTGTAAGCGACGAAGACAGCTGCGGGTGGCGGGAGGATAAGAGCGAGGTGGCAGACCGAGGGATCTCTTCCAAGTGGCGGTCCTGGGAAAGGGTAAGCAGGTCGGAGATAAGTCGAAAAGAATCAATTACAGATGCTGCGTATGCAGCCTCGGTAATGTCTGAAGTTTGCAGGAGACCTAGACCGCCCATTGAGAAGGGATTGTCCAGTGGCGTGTACTGCTTTGGTGCCGTGTTGACTGTGCATTTTGGGTATTTTGAGTATGAAAATTTAAAGAGTCCGTTTACCCTTGGCCCAGAAACCTTTGAGCCGAGGTACTGGTTGAGGCAAGCACAGTACCAATAACTAATTTGTGCGATGTACAGTACCTCTTGAGCTTACTGTGCTGATGCAGTTTTGGCTGTCCTTGCTTAGATCCGGGGCGGTGCGTGTTACGAAGATTTGTCAGCAGGTTGGCGACTGTATCGCATTCGTGTCTTTTGGGTTGGGCAGAGTGGACAAAACTCTGGATGTGGTAGTAACCCTTGTTGAGGTGGGACCTGCTGGCGTGCGCTCTGAAAACCAATTGCCATTGTTTCGCTCGACTGGTATGTGCTCTAGATGGGGCGCATGTTCTATTTGTGATTGTTGCAGGGGTTGATCGGTTGTTCTTCCGTAGGCGGGGCATGATGGCCATGGGGAACAGTACAGTACAGTCACTCAATCTGCGGTTCTCGCCGCTAGCTTCGATCAGAAGCAGAGGGAAGCGTTCCACCAATTGCAGCTGCCCTGTCCAGAGCGAGCCTGGCTCCAAGCCTCTCTCTCCTTCTCAATGGGCGGTCTAGGTCTCCTGCAAACTTCAGACATTACCGAGGCTGCATACGCAGCATCTGTAATTGATTCTTTTCGACTTATCTCCGACCTGCTTACCCTTTCCCAGGACCGCCACTTGGAAGAGATCCCTCGGTCTGCCATCTCGCTCTTATCCTCCCGCCACCAGCAGCTGTCTTCGTCGCTTACAGCTACGGCACTGTTCGAGCGTTGTTCATCGCCGGTCCCCGGCGAAAGGCTCCAGTCTGCGATCACAACTGAACTCATGCTATCGAAGTCCGATAGCTTGTTCTCGTCCGCGGCAGCCCACAACCGAGCACGGCTCCTCTTCGTGCGCACATCCTCCGCATCGACTGTTTTCTCTTCGCTTCCTCACCCCCACCGCGGTACGTACATGTCCTCTTCCGCCTGGAAAGTCGCTCTGGCTCTACGTCTCGGCATCGCGCTATTCCCTGGATCTACTCGCTGTCCGGTCTGCTCCCGCCGCTCGGCCGACATCGCACCCGTCTTAGATCCAAGTGGTCAACACGCGTTGACCTGCAAATACGAAGACGGAATGACTCGTCGTCATCACATCCTCCGCAACGTTCTTGCCCGCTACTGCAAGGAAGTTGGGATCGTCGCCCTCGTCGAACATCCGCTCCTCCACCAGGTTCCCGAGTCATCTGGGCATTCGGAGTCCCCCGTGCTACGAATGGATATTTACATACCCGCTGCATACGGGCTTCACAATACCGATATAGCCGTCGACGTTACTGTTGCCCACCCCTCCGCACGCCGCCACATTTCGCCAAGTACGGTTACTGCCGGCGCCGCCGCGACACTCGCAGAGCGCGAGAAACATCGTCATTACGGCACTTACTGCAACCGAAACGATATCCTCCTCTCCCCCGTCGGGATTGATATCTATGGCGCCTTGGGCGACGACGGTAAGGCTTTTTTCCGCCGCCTTGCTTCCTTCGCTGCTTCCCGTCGCGGTTCCTCCCCTCAACAGGAGCTCCGCGACTTCGTTACCCGTTTTGCATTTAGTCTCCAAATAATGCAGGCGCGACAAGTTTCTACCCGCCGCCCGCATCCGTAGTTAATTTATAAATACCCTCCGCACGCCTCTGTGCGACATTGTACGACAAATAAAGATCTACCACCACAGTACAGTAATAACCCTGGTGACAATTTTCCGATCCCCTGAGTTCCTAGAGGAAACAGTGCACCCTACTAAGCGATTGGACTTACTACTGTACAGTACAGGATTGACTCGAGTGAATGTAAGCTTATACAGTACGTAAGAGGTTTTCTGGGAGTGATGCGAAGGTCGGGATCAGTCTTTTAATGGTAAAATGCAAATGGGGGGTTAATTTACTGTGGTAGATATGTGGGTTGGTATCCAGTAAATTTGTACCGGAGCGTAGATATCGTTTCATTGTCAAGCCAATTGCGAAACCGTACAATGCGTCGAAAGCTGTGGATGGCACTCCAATCTACCAGAAGGTGGAATGGAGGTCATGGTAAATGGGGGCTAATTTACAGTGGTAGATATGTGGGTTGGTATATTAATTGGTTTTTCCCGTCATATATTAAGCCCACTGCGGTACATTTAGCAAATTACCACCCCTGGTTATGACGAGGTGTAATCGAAAAATTGGCCCTCCCAGATTAAAAAAAATTCAACGGGCCGTATACTCTACAGTACACCTGCCAGCATTAATAATCGTCTTACCACCGGGCCCATGTTGGTAATAGCCTATATGTGGCCAAGAAAACCAAAACTCGTATATGATCGTGCCGTTTACTCCCTCGGAACCTTTTTAGCCAACTGCACCGCAGTTTGAAAGAATCATATTACGGTGATATTTGGGAACATCTTTGGCAGAAGAGTTTCCTCTATTCGGTACATCTGTGCGGGAGTAAGCAGAACTGAAGCCCATCATTCCTTCTCAATTTATTTTGCGGATGTTTCCTTTCTGGCCCATTCTCTTACACTTATATCCGTCCTAGATGCAGAGAGTTTTCACTACGCTCCTGGAGGGTCCTGTGATATATTTTCAACAAGCTCTGCATATATCTTAAACGAAATTCCTACTCACAGCTATCGATTCGCTGACCCATGTGTATTAGTCAACCGCTGGCATTCTTGGATATTTTAAGATTTTCGATTCATCTTCACCTGAGAGAACGAAAGACTCTAACACATTGAAACCGAGAAGCTGAAACACCCACGGGAGGGTTTGATGTCTGCTTGTTCAGCTGCCGAACCATGCAAAAGCAGGAAGTTTGAGTATCAACATTCTGCTTCCAATGAGTGCAAGCCCTCGAAAGACAGCTGTCCGCGCAAACAGAGTGCTTCTTTGCGTCACAATCGCTTCGCTACTTATCAACGTTTGGAGTCACGTCAAGAAACTTGGTATCATCAGACCCCTAGCGAAATCAGATACTTGCGATTTATCACCTCCAAATGCCGACCCCTTAACGTTGGAGTGGTGGCGATGTCCAAAAATCCTTTCTGATGAAGACCGCCACTTCAGAAAGAGTATATTTTATATCAAGCCACACAAGACAGGATCCGAATCTTTCAAAGAAACCCTTCTACGAATCTCAAACTATTACAATTTGTCTAACCAAATGAACACGAACAATGGACGCAACCCTCGAAGACAGGCATACGATGTACTCGTGCGACATCAGCATTACAAAAAGGGCTTCACAGAGAAGCAAATTCGGGGTTGGAAAAACGGAACTATACAAGGTTCCAGTACATCTCCAGGTCCCAAACGGCATTTGATTCGTCTGGTAACTATCCGAGACCCGATCGAAAGGCTCTTTAGTCATTACTTTTCTGCTCGAAGGTTCCACAACTTTATTCCAAGTCGTGGATTCGTGAAACCAGGTAGATTGTCTGAAGAAGAGGAACTTTCGGACTTCGACGAATGGCTTGAGCAGTATCCAGCGAACCAGCAAACACAGTATCTCATGGATTACCCCCGTTGGATAATGAAGACGATGAATATGAGAATGACGTCATGATACAAAGGGTGGATCGCATTGTCGATTTTTATGACCATATTATTGTTACTGAGGATTGGAAGCAGTCAATATGCCTATTTGGTTTCCTGGAGAAAGTCATGCCCCATCTGCTGAGACTGCGGAAGCGTAATAGAAATAAGGAGTACCATAAACGCTTCGATGTTCGGTCCGCTTTGATCAAAGAGGCATTATTCCAAAAGGTAATCCTGAAAATCAAATATGATTTCATTTTATATCGGAGAATGCTGTCAAAGTACTTGGAAAAACTAGAAATAGTGAGAAACGCGCCTAGTTATACACTCCGAGAGTATTGCATGGCAATTGCTTAAGCTCTGAGCAAGGCGTAAGGGACATGTGGTTAATTCTGACAAAACAATTTTGGCCGAGATGTAAAATAAGAAGATCGATTCAATTGAAGTTATTTTATATAGCGGAAATAGGAGGTGTCTTTACTGCTAGACTGCGGAAAGCTCATAACCGGCGGGTTTGGGGGTTTCACGGTGCTATATCGGCTGTTGATTTTTTTGTCTCATTTCGAATTTCGTCTAGAGTTCTGTACTGTGGAGGAAAAGTTTGGGTGCTTCTTTCTGGAATTTAAATTCGACCTGTCCTAAAGTTTTCCAGACTACGATTGACTCAAAAGGACAAGCCAACATAGCCATGGCGGAGAAACTACGCTCCCCAAAAAACCACCTTGAGACAAGCCATCAGGGAGGCCGCGTCGGACATAATAGTTGCTGTGGTGTGCTTTTGGATCAAAACTCCCAAGCTTTCCAGAAGGTATCCTCTAGCCCACGTTTTTTGTCTCGTCATTTAGCACCGCGCATGTACTAGAGGAGGACGATTTTCGATGTAAGCGAAATCGAAAACGGGCCAGTTATTATTCTGTGGAATCAATGTGTAGTAATCCTCAATACTTTACCAAGACTTCCTCACCATCAATGCTCAGGCCTTGCTTGTCCCAGTGCCTATATCTACACTCTATGGAAGGAACGCTGACGCATTTGAGGTTTTGAGTGATGTAGCCGGGCACTTAACTGTAATAGATCAGATATACCTTCCAGGAGTAAACCACCCAAACCTTTCCCCTTAATTGTAAGGGCCACGAAGACCTTCGGATGGATACGATCCGTCCTCATGCAAAGACAAGCTGCTTCAGTAGTTTCGCCTGATGTAGATTGCCGTGCGGTTGTCTTTACGCTAGTTTAGTAAGAGTACCCCTTTTGTTTATTCCCAGTGCTTAGATATGCCTCCTCCGTTTATGGAAAAAGCCGCGAGTACATCTAAGCAGAAATTGCCGAAAAATTTCCTCCTAGGCTATCGGAATTTTGTTGCTGTCATTCTTTGACAGATAGAATCGTGACCTTGCTCTAGCGACTTCTCTAAAACTATGTTACTTATCGGTGCTTACCTCTCCAGACAAGAACTGGGATACGCATGCGTAGGTGGCATTTGCTACCCAATTGGGAATTGCCCGATGCATCAACAGTCCCCCATAATCAGACTACTCCGTTTGGTTATTGTAGTTCAATGCTTTGAGCTATTCTCCGTTGGCGTTGGATCCAATAGCTTGTTCATTTTTAATGTAATCCTTCAGTAGCTGTGGTACGTCCTGCTTAAGACAGTCTAAAGACACCCAGTCTGTTTCCTCTTCGCCGAACCCTTTCCATTTGACAAGTAGTTGCAAGGTTCGTCGTTTTATTTTCATGTCCAAGAATTCATCAATAGTCATCAGTTCATTTGCTTAATAGGCCATATGGTCCTTGATTTCCTGCGTTATGTTAAGACCCTTGCTGCTAGAGAACTTTAGACGACAATCGTGTACCCAGTCTTTCTTTCCAGTCAAAAGGCCTTCTACTTCAAATACGCAGTTATCGCGACATAACGTAACACAAAATGGTTCATGCCACTTGAGGTTCAGTTTAGATCCGACTTGCTTCTGTAGCATGACACGAAGAACAAAGTCGCCTTCTGCGAAATTTATCGAGTGAAAACCTAACGTACGTTTTTGTAAGTCGAAAACCCTCCCGTTGCTTTTTCGATCGTTCCGCTCATTCTCTTTGCAGCTTGTGAGGTGAATCTTGTAGCCTTTCCAGGTCTTGTAAAGACGCAAACACTGGTCGTGGAGCTTAGCTGAGTGTAAAAGAATCTCAGACTTCAGAGCTTTTATACACTAGAACTACAGACAAAGTCCGTCGTAAACCCGCTAAAACGGAAGGAGTAGAAATAAACAGCGCTAGTCAAACAATGCGCGTGGCTAACGCAGCTTGAACCACAAAAAACAGAGTAATTTCCAAGCATAACACCAAAGCTAACATCCAGAGTAGCGAGGA
The DNA here is from genome assembly GCA_002205965.3 of Kappaphycus alvarezii. Lineage (NCBI taxonomy): Eukaryota > Rhodophyta > Florideophyceae > Gigartinales > Solieriaceae > Kappaphycus > Kappaphycus alvarezii. The sequence goes on from NADL03000782.1 coordinate 28,151, forward strand.
AGGCATGGTGGTGGTAAATCTGTATGAGTCGTACAATGTTGCACAGAAGCGTGCGGAGGGTATTCATAAATTAACTACGAATGCGGGCAGCGGGTGGAAACCTGTCACGCCTGCATTATTTGGAGACTAAACGCAAAACGGGTAACGAAGTCGCGGAGCTCCTGTTGAGGGGAGGAACCGCGACGGGAAGCAGCGAAGGAAGCAAGGCGGAGGAAAAAAACTCGTGCTGTCGTCGCCCAAGGCGCCATAGATATCAACCACGACGGGGGAAAGGAGGATATCGTTTTGGTTGCAGTAAGTGCCATAATGACGATGTTTCTCGCGCTCTATGAATGTCGCGGCAGCGGCTGCGGTAACCGTACTTGGCGAAATGTGGCAGCGTGCGGAGGGGTGGGCAACAGTAACTTCGATGGTGATATTGGTACTGTGAAACCCGTATGCATCGAGTATGTAAGTAACTATTCTTAGCGCGGGTGACTCCGAATGCCCAGACTAGTTGGGAACCTGGTAGAGGGGCGGATGCTCGACAAGGGCGACGATCCCAACTTCCTTGCAGCAGCAGGCAAGAACGTTGCGGAGGATGTGATGACGACGAGTCATTCCATTTTCGTATTGGCAGGTCAAAGCGTGTTGACCACTCGGATCTAAGACGGGTGCGATGTCGGCCGAGCGCCGGGAGCAGGCCGGGCAGGGAGTAGATCCAGGGAATATCGCGATGCCGAGACGGAGAGCCAGAGCGACTTTCCACGTAGAAGAGGACATGTACGTACTGCGGTGGGGTTGAGGAAGCGAAGAGAAAACAGTCGATGCGGAGGATATGCGCACGGAGAGGAGCCGTGCTCGGTCGTGGACTACCGCGGACGAGAACAACCTATCGGAATTCGATAGCATGAGTTCAGTTATGATCGCAGACTGGAGCCTTTCTCCGAGGACCGGCGCTGAACAACGTTCGAAAAGAGCCGTAGCTGTAAGCGACGAAGACAGCTACAAAGACAGCTGCGGGTGGGGTGAGGATAAGAGCGAGATGGCGGACCGAGGGATGTCTTCCAGGTGGCGGTCCTGGGAAAGATTCTGCAGGTTGGAGATAGGTCCAAAAGAATCAATTACAGATGCTGCGTAAGCAGCCTCGGTAATGTCTGAAGTTTGCAGGAGACCTAGATCGTCCATTAAGAAGGGGAGAGAGGCTTGGAGCCAGGCTCGATCCAGGCAGGGTAGCTGCAACTGGCATAGTTCCTTCCCCGCTACTGTGTTGGTATACCCTTTTTGAATCGATTGTGGTTGTGTGGAAAACCATGGTATAGATCGGATATATCTTCCAAGAGTAAAAAACCAAAACCTTTTCCTCCGCTGCAATTGGTGGAAGGCTTCCCTCTGCTTCTGATCGAAGCTAGCGGCGAGTACCGCAGATTGAGTGGAGGGAAGCGTACGTAGCAAGTGCATGACCTTGGAGGCGTTCGCACAGAAGCGGTGTGAGTGGAAAGCGAATTGAGCATCATCCAAGTCTCGAAGGAATTGGAAGATGCGGTCGACTGCGTTTTAGGGGCCTGCAAGAAATTGGGAAACAAAACGGTCCGAGCCAATCGAGGATCCCAGCACGAAAAACCCAGGGTGGGCTGAAAAGGGGCAAGGAAGTCCCAAAGGGGAGTGGGAAGGGGAGAAGCCGTAAACTTGGGTCTTGGCAAGGTTGAGTTGGAATCCTAGTGGACCTCCTTCAAGTTGGATGGAACGGATGGCAGCGGCGGCTTGAGACCGAGGAAGAACAACGTTACCGTCATCTGCATACCAAGCGTTCAGGTGTAGTGGCTGTGCCACCAAGATATAGTGAATGAAAGACATCCACTAGAGCGAGGAGATAGCAACACATAGGACATATGGAGCCACTTCCGGCTACATAGCACGCTACAGCCGAAGTGGAGGAAAATAATCAACTAGTGTTGTTAGAGGGAAACACACAGGACCGCTGCAGACAACACAGCTTGGAAATCATTAGATAGCGAACTGTAGACTGTGTTCCAATCGCAACTTCCTCACTCTCCAATGCACATCCCTGCAAAAAACTCGGCGAGCGCAAACAGCCAACGAGGAAGATGGCCACCAAAGTTTGCCCTCATCCACCCCGCAGAGCTACTGCTTTGGTGAGCTCCATTGGATTGATGACTGTCAGAAGGCCACAGAAGAGGAGAAGGAATCTCTCGAAGCCGCAATTGTATCCAAGAAGGCCGCATATGGTCCGGCTACCTCGACGAGATCCCAGAAAGCGAGATGGAGCGGCAAGAAACCGCCAACGATCGTCAGGATTCAACCACTGACGAACCGGAACCCCCCATTTGCTCAGTAACTGTATCACATGGTACCGTCCTTTGACTCAACTGCGCGCTGTGATGATGGAAGTGACGACAGCATCGTTTCGCCGAATTTGGCAGAGTCGACGACTATCAAAGGCATCGGGAAGATTACACCTATTGAGAAAGTTTCTTATGCAGTATTACTCAAGAAAGAAGACGCAGACAGTGCTCGGATGTTTTCATTTTTAAGAACGTGGACGGTCCCATAAACCATTCTATATCTCACCTCAGGAAATTTAGCTCTCAGAAACAATTCTTTCTTCATTGTTGACGATGATTTGGCATGTGAAGATCTCCTCATTGGCAGACCAGCATTGAAATACCTTCGTGTCGACACCAATACCTTGTTGGACAATAACAAGATTACCCTCAATGTTTCAGACTGCTCAGGTGTAGGCAATCCCACATTGCAGACTACAACTGGCTTTGCGAGTCGCCTTAAGACCGCAAGGATCAATCGTATGTCTAATTAAGAGGACTGATCACATCACGCAACGGATTGACCTCGAGTCTCGTACGAAAAAGCACGAAAGGACGACGAGCCCTTCCGGACCTAGCGCTACTCGACCCGGTGGACAAAGAACAACATGGTGATTTACATAATATTGCTCATAATATGATCAACGCTGCAGTGCAAAACGGTCTCCCCTTTAAAGAATCTAGAGTTTTGTCCAATATTCTACATGAAAACCTCAACATCTTTCGTACATTACTCTCTGCAGGTCCAGCTGCTTAGGTTACCCTGCTGAAGATCTCTCTCAACCCGACGCCTACCAAGTTCGCTTCCATCATCTAAAGTACTCCCAAGACCAAAGGATCCTCACCCTGGGCATCCGCGCCTCTTCCAGTGCCTAAACCCGGACCAGCTCGATTTCGTTTTACCACTAACGTGCTATACATCAACAAATTCACTGTGAAGAATCAATTTTCAATGGTGAACATAGAACAGCAACTTCTGAAATTAGCCAAAGCACGTTTCTTCGCATCATTCAACCTTTGTCATGGTTACTGGCAATTTACGTTTGATGAGGACTCACAAGTGCTCAAATCGTTCACTACGCCTGATGGTATATTCTTACTAACTAGGATCCTTTCACGGCACAACCAATGCGACGAAGCATCTTCAGTCTGCATTCGCTAATATCTTCCACAGAAACTACTACAAAGCCCCACAATTGACGGACTGCTCAACGGAATTCGTCTTCTCTTCCGGGCATGTGCGCGATTTTGTATCCAATTGCACCCAGAGAAATGCATTCTGTTCGCAAAGTGTATTCGTTGGTGCGGATGAATTATCTCCGCAGATGGTGTGCGCTACGACTCCGGACATCTAGAAGACTTAGTAAACATGGAAACCCGACCACAGGAGCCCACTTGCAACAATTTGTGTGCGCAATGCAATAGGTCAGGACTGTCGTACCTGCAATCACAGCTCTGAGCTCCCTATTACATGGAAAAGTGTACGTGTGACTACTATTCGGATTCAAAGGAGAGCGATGTGATGATTCGTTCCTTTTCTTCGGTAATTTACTCTTAAATCTTATTTTAGCCAATATTGCTTTATATGGTGGAATGATTGGAAAATTATGGTGAGTATGACAGAGGGGGTTGAACGTTGCTGTGACCTAGAACAAATCTAAGTCTAGTTATAACGGCTGCACATGCTTACTGTAAGAACTTTGGATGATGGCCATATAGAGGCCAATTTGTTACATAATCTGTCACGGCTACATCTATTAACTGTGGCTATCTCTGATAAAGGCCATGTAGAAAGCTTGCAAGTTAAACAAGGAGACTTGGTGTACGAGCACAAGTAGTATAATAAGGCCATATGAACATCGACGTGGAAGCTTTGCCTGCAAATTTTGATTCCTGAAGTTTTCGCTAGTCCTCAAGCCTCTTTCTTTTCACCGGTCCTTCATGTCCCAGTCACAAAAATTATGTTTCTTTTGTCTCAATTTGTTTATTGTATCAAGTCAAAATTCCGTTAGATGGTTCGTATCATACTTGGACGTCCTTTGCTTGCTCTTTGCATTTTTAACACACCACTTTCGAATAACGTATAATAATAATACTTAAAACGAATCGACACCAAGATTGGGTTGCATCCAAAAAGACAGGTTGTTGATTTTTAAGTTGCTAAATCGGCTTTTAACCAATCTCTCGGCCATCATAACGAAATAGCAACGAGAAGGAATTAGCGATAATTTCATATTACAGGGACCTGTTAAACGACTCGCGATTGTTCGAAGTACAAATGAGCCCGAAACCGCTCTCTTGACGAAAAAAGGATCCCGATAAGCTGTAAGTACTCGTTAAAAGTGACAATATCTCAATTTCTTAATTTGATTTGGGTTCGAACTCTAGCACTATAGAAATATCATGAAAAGATTTTGTTCGAAATTTTTTCTCTTCTGATTCCCTTGAATTCACCATTACTTTCGAGGCTGCCACTCACTTCTACATATGCCAACGGGACTGTTGGATATACTGTACACCATAATGTAGTAGTATTTTTTCCAGTGTTTGGTAAATTTGTTTGTGTTTCTCTATTATTTCAATCATCGCATGAATCTAATGATAGTTTTTTTTGATGTAATTTCAGACACTTTTGAAGAATCAATTATTAATGAAATGAAGAATTTATGCGATAAAATATTGAAGAGTATTCTAATACTAGATTTAAGTCACTCAGACGCAATTAAGGTGTAAAGTTTGGGTTATTTTAAGGCAATAAAGGTGTGTTTGGTTGTATCCCGCCGCTTATGCGTTATACGTGATACGTTGTTACTGATGGGAACAATAAATAAACAACGCAGTTGACGATGGACCAAAAATCAGGAAAACTTTATAAGACTAGGAAAAATATTTTCTCTTGAAGAATTACCGATTGAATTCGAAAATTACTTGGCTCAACATGGAATTATAATTCTTATTCCATCCAGAAAAACAATATAACCGATGCTCATGAAATTGAATTATTACCTCGAACAGAATGAAAACACTCGAATCAGAAAGATCCCATTTCCTGCCATAATATGTTAGGATCTAAACAGTTAATACGTCATCAAGCATCTGGAATGTAATCTCATATTATATAAATTGTATACGATACCGAAAAAGCAATTTTCGAAGTACCTGGTCGAAAATTCACATTTCAAAAAATCTCCCGGACTCAAATATAATACACAGAGTAGAGCACCTCTATATATTTCAATACAAACCAATTTTTTCACGTACATGCGCACTGCAATACTAGTTGGGTCGATATCAGTCTGATTACCAGTTATATTGAAGTAGACCTCGAAGTCCCTCTTTAAACGTTTCATCTTTACGCCACACTTACCTAAAACCAGTTAGACAGCTGCTTACTGAATTTTATTCTTTGAAATAATAGCGGAAAGGAAATGAAACCTCATTCTTTTGGATTTAAATTCACATCATAATCAATATCTGCTGGATGGAACAGGTTACATGGACCGGTGTCCCCTTTTGAACCTTTTGTTGTACCCAATTATCCTAAAGACGACTGTTTGAGTGGAAATAAATAGACTGAAAGATAATTGGCAATGTTTTTCCTCTCTGGAGCCACGATTACTGATATATTATTGTGCGTCACTATCAACTTGTCGAGGCGGTCGAAATAGTTCGCTCTTTTTATGCTCAGAGACATAAACCTGGAGTTGTCGCTGCCGAACTGCAATGTTTGGTGAGTTACCGTCCACTTAGGGTCAGTACAAAGCCTCTACTAAGAAGGTACTTATATATATATTACAGGTATTCATTTCTAGAAGCCCGTTTCAGTACTGATGAATACCCCAAGCAGTTTTTTTCGAATGATTTGGTGCCACTTGGACTGTTCTTGGAGGCCATTGCTGACTTTATGAAAGTTAAGTTGTGTTTTACTATTTTACAACTATCATTGCGTCTGAAAAGTAAGGTTTTTGTTGCAAATTGCGCCCCTCCTGTCTAAAGGAAGGTAAGTAAGAGTTTTACCGGATCTGAGGGGGGTAGTTAGAACATTGGCAGGTGTAATAGTGGAATACGAGGCATTTAGGGAACTGCAGTTATCGTTAAAACCCCATGTAGAGAGAAAAAAACTCCTGGGATGGATTTTGTCTTCACCAACAACAGCGCGGTCGCAGAATGCTGGTATTCTATCTAATTTTCTATCAAAATTTGCAAACCCTTGCTCCCAACTCATGCTAAGGAACTGGAAACATATGTAACAGCTAAAGAAGGTCATTGAAGGTGTTCAGTAAAAGCTCTTCTTTGGCGCCTAAGATTATTCTGTTCAGTCTAATGTACTTGGAAATCACCATCACAAAAGAGGGTAACGGCTCAATCCACGACGCAGTACAAGAAAAAATTTCTCTACAGGATTTCAGAAGGCAACTGTTCCGCTTCTATGGTCCTTTCGGACGTTGAAGAATGGCTGTACTTTCCCCATGCACCGGAATCCAAAAGAGTATTAAACTCAAGAATTCTGGATATAGCTTCAGTACTACTTTGCAATCCTATTTTTCACCCTGACACGCCAGGTCCTTGAAGGATTTGCCAGGAAACATTCGATATACATGGCAGTAACCCCATGAACTGCTTTCCGTGAGCCCAAAAGATCAACCTACATAATCTTTAAATCACCTTTATCACACAATGAACTTGCAAGAGCAGTTTTTTATATTGTCCTAAAGCCCGCACAACTCCATCCATCGCACATGGGCTTACATCTAAGCAATACAAAGCAATGAAAGAATATCCTTTTTTAATATCACTTTCACGAATCCCTTACCTGCCTATAGCAGGAAATGTTACTGAAAAATGATTATTATGTACTTACATGAATTTGAGAAGTTATATAAAATTTGGGAAAAAGGTAATTTGTGTTTACATTTGGTCACATATTATGAATTATTCGTTTAATTAAATAACTAGCGATGTAGTTAGTACCGCATACCTCATTTTTCTGGGTGAGAAAATTTTTTCTGTGCACTCACTGAGCTACAGCAGTGTTACATCGTGCTGTAGTGGTTGAAATCGTTCTTTTATGTGGTTATGTTGTCAAGAATCTCCGTAGAAATCATCAAAGTCATTATATAAAATACATACGTAGGAAATATTTGTGCGTTTCAAGTTACAAATGTGAAGTTTACTGATACGATGCTGGCCCATTCCGCAAATTTTTGTTTCCTTAATTCTGATAGCCAGCTTCTAGCTCTTCTCCGCTAAGGAAGTAGTCATCCCCTTTCCTTTGAAAAGAAAATATAAAATTCATTTTCCATTATGGATCCGAAATAACTATTCGTCTCCATTTTTTCATTTGAAGTTTACAGATTTGGCCCTTCTTTTTCGAAAAGAAAACCTTCGACTCTTGATCCCTTTTTTCGTACAAATCTAATTCCAACATTTTATTAAGAAGACTTTCCATTTTACCCCGAGTTCATGCAAATTCAAAGCTGCAGCATCAACTTGAACATTATTCGATCAAAGTAGTGAAAATTATTGAAATAGTACTCAATTCTTTTTTTATAAGAACGTAGTTGAAGCAACTTCCATACAATAAAACAACCCACCACAACTTCCGCGCATTATCTTACTTTCATATCAAGATGAACTACCTCCATCCATCCTTACTATAGGAAAATCAGAAAGACCCCGCATAGCATTAGTAACCAGGCTCTCATGACCGAATTTCCAACTGACTATATAGAGTATATCAGAATTATGGAACAGGAACGAAAAGTGGATTTGTAGTTTCGATGTAGATGGGTAGTACAGGGGTTTCTCCATAACTAGCACAGCCAATAAGTGAAACCGAACGATAATTAGAACAAGACCACGTCTTCCGTAGAAACACCACTAAAATTTTAACAAAAAAACAATATCGTTCCGAATTTTATAAATTGAACCCTGAACGAAATCTCATTCTGTTCTGTTGACAAAAATCATAATTTTAGGTTGATTTTAAGCACCACAGCGCTCTCAACATTTACGAAATGTAAATATCTGGTGAAGAGGCTTAAATTGCGAGGTCTTGTCAAGTCAAAAGATTTACGTCAATAACGAAATCTGTTCCAACCAAGTGCTACTTCCGGATGGCCATCATTTGCGAGCACTGCAAGTACTTCTCGTCCTTTTGATTGCCCTCACGAAGAAGAACAACTTGAAAATTAAGCAAAAGAAAAAAATTTGGTTAGAGAATGCCCGCCGCCGCCAAAAAAGGGGAACATTCCTCCCTCACACCGATGGTGGAGTGGGCTAAGAATAAATTTAAACTGGAAAAAGCACCTGAAAAAGCAACCATGTCGCGAATTTAGAATCAGGCCACTTCTTTCACATGCCAGACTGCCAAGGCAATTTCGAAAAAATCAAGAGGTAGGCCAGGCAAAAATCAAGAGCTTTAAAAGGCTTTGTTTCAATTGTTTTGTGATAAATATGCTTCTCGAATTAACATCAATGGTGATTTGATCAAACGGAAAGGGGCAGAGCCGCAAGTTTTAGCGAACAGAAATATCTCGCCTTTGGAGCAAACCAATTTAAAGTTTTACGAGGGGTGGCTCACAAAATTCAAACGTTGTTGGGAGCTCCGTGTTTTCAAGTCTTATGGAGAAGCAGGGGACGCCAACGAAGAACTTTTACAGCAGTAGATGCCTCCAACTAAGGAAGTTTTACGAGTATACTTCCCACCAGGTATTTTCAATGCGGGTGAATGTAAGTTAATGTTCAGTTTGGCACCAGAAACAACGACTGGGAGGGAGAGATTGGCCGGACGAAAGAAAGCTAAAGAACTGTTAACTTGTATGCCGTGTAGCAACGCTGATGGCTCGGATAAGATCGAGCTCATGGTAATTGGAAAGTAAATGAGACCTCGTGTTTTAAGGAGAAAACCGGAACATAACTTGGGTTTGACTATCGCGCTAATACGAATGCCCGGATGAGATCCAATTTGTTCTTTCGTTGGCTGGAAATATTTCAAACCTACATTGCTAAGCAATTTGAGCGAGAAGTTGTTTTACTGATAGACAACTGCAGTGCACACGGGTCCGAAGCTTCGTTACTTGTGACCCCTAACGTCAAAGTTTTGTTTTACCTCCCAACTGTACCTCAAAAACCCAGCTCATGGACGCAGGCATTATTGCTGCACTAAAGCTATAGGGGACAGCACATGGAGAGGGCTTTGGACAATGTAGATTTGCAGTTAAAGGATATTTACAAGGTGTATGTGTTTACGGCGATGAGGTGGTTTAAGAAGGTGTGGATGGAGCTGATGGCGGGTTTTATTGAGAATTGTTGGAGACACACCGGACTGGATCTGCCTGTGTTCTGAGTACTGAGACAGATGTACGAGCAGACTTAGAAGGTCAAGTCGCATAATTATGTGCAGGAACATCACACAGGATCGCGATTAGAGAGCTGCTAAGCTCAGGCGGAGAAGATGAAGTTTTTCAACTAGTCGATGATGAAATACTCGTTTCAGTTATTTTGGATGATGAACGTTCTATTGAAAACGATAGCGATGGGGAATTTGATAGTTCTGCCGACCAACTGACAAGTGCAAGTGAGCAACTCAAAATATTGGCTATATCAAAGCAAATTGCACAATCAAAGGATGGTGATGTCAACAACTCTGCGTTTCTGCACTCAATTCGCAGAATGCAGAGTTCCATAAGAGCTGAGATGATTAACGCCTCCCGATTGACGAGGATCGATAGGTTTTTTAAATAATGTTTTGATACTGCACAAATGATTGGCTATTACTGGCCGTTACGACTAATGTTGATGAGTGGAACCCCACGATAAGTGGAACACTTGTTGCTCTCCCTAGGGTTCCACTTATGGATAGAACACTGTATCAGTTAGAGGAGAAAGAGAATGAAGAGGAAGCTAGGGAGTCGGAGGAAACAGAGGTTGATGTGGAGGTATCCAAAGATCCGGAGAATCCGTGGGATGAATTCGTGTAAAAACGTGGTGTAGTTGTTGTGAATGACGGCGAAAAACTTAAGGGCGTGTTTGTAATCCCATACTACATTGTTGATAACATAGAGGAAATTTGGAGTCATGAGGAGGAAGTGTAGAACATTAATATGTTTGAAGCGACTATTGATCATTCTTTGTCGCTCGAAACAAAATCGCGCGGACCCCATTTGGAGATGTAGGCATTATAAAAGAATTATTAGGCTTGGACTTCGAGGATGGAGAATTCGAGGGGTACACACTGATGATTATCTCCAAGTTGTTTGTATATAAGTCTTCTCCTTTACTAGATTTCCGTGAATTTATTTCATGATGTTAGTATATGTTTTAGATCTAAGGATTGGCGTAAATATGTAAGTAAGCTAAGTAACCGCTTTGTAATGGAAGGGGTCAGAAATCTGAATGACAACCTTGTATGCAGAACAACAACGTTGTAAAGTTGAAATTCATCTTCTGCCTTAAGTTTTTTATGTTGATCACAGCGCTGAGTTGTATAATCTGCTTCTCATAGACTGAATTGCTACATTTAATAATAACATTTGCAGTAAAAGAAAATCTTTTACCTTCAGTACACGTTACATTTCACGACTGGCGAAAGTCATCACACGTTGCTTGAAAAAGACAACGCCCAATATGTAAAATAGTTAGAGTTGAGTAATGGACAGGAAAAGCCAGAATTTCACAGGTAATTCAGCAAGATATATTTTTATTGGAATTATTCTATACGTAGGCTGATTCTTTAAAAGTATTTCATACCACTACAATCTAATTAAAAGGTAATTAAGGCAAAATGTTCGTGGCGGAGCTATGATTTTTAAAAAGTTCACCTTCAGACCAGCCATCGAGCGGGCTGCATTGACATGACTGCTGCTGGAGCAAGTCTTTGTATGAAAACCACGTGAATAGATCGAAGAGAAATATTTGGGAAGCTTATTATTTGAAAGAAATACGGTGGGCAAATGTTTAAATAGAGGATTTAAAATAGAGTGCCACATGTGCCGGTAGCCATAATTAACATAAATAAGCAATATCACAAAGCTTGATCGTAGCCAATGGTGGTAAGATATTAAACTTCTGGTAGCTCGCAGCTGGGTTCCATGGTAAGAAAGTGGTCCTCCTAGTTACTATCTCCGGACATAGACGGTAGAATCGCGATGAGTCACTACGATCAAGGAAGTGAAAAGATCGGCACCAAACCAACTCCTGGAGCAGTATTTGAGGGTAAAATTTATTCTGTTTCAACGACAGGCCGCCTTAATGATACGATCCACCGCAGCGTAATTTTTTCTGGGACCATCAGCTATATTGGAGACCAAAAACCAGCTTTTTGCTCTTACAATGCTGTAGGTCTTATATATTGTTGGATTGAATGCAAATAATGGACCCTTAGACCTTTGAACACGTCAAATATCATTTAATAATCATAACTCCATATTGCGTTTCTACGAAAAGATATCCTTTGTGAGTTTCTATCATTCATTACACAAATGTGGCCTCTTACTGGAAACCCAACCGACAATTGATCTCCGACAATATATATTCATTGTTCCTGGTGTATTGTTATACTTTACTGACTGTTTGCTGGTTCAGAATTGTGCCACGAACTTGTTTTCCAGCCTGTACTTCGTTGAGATCAATCTGTGATCTTAGTATGCTTCAATTGCTTCGTTCGAGATTTAGATTCGGATCAAGTACGCCGACCTCTCAGCAGTGTGGTACTTGATCTCAAAATAGTACCTGATCTGCAGGCTATTGCAGTCATTGCCGCCGAATAACAAAAGTATAGACTGTAAGAACTGAAACAGGTAACAAATGCTTTTTATTGTGAAATTTATTTATTGACTGTTGAAACAGAAAATCATATTTATTAGGTGCAACTTTTCAGTATTAGCCGAACGTTTTTCCGCTGCAGTACCCAGCTATAATAATATACAGATAGCTTTATATCAATATTACAACGGGCATCCTATTGTTTACTATACGGAGCTTGTATGATGGGTGTCCGCAGCAGAATTTTATTATATTTCAGGTTATGTAGGTAATCAATTAATTTTTAAAAAAATCATGCTACCAGGAAAACGCAGCCTAGGGGAAGTAGTAGTAATATTTTTCACCCTAAACGAATTATTTGAAAATAATGATATCTTGGAAAAGAAGATCACACACAAATAAAACTTCAGGCTGGGCAATAATTATTGCAGTATTTTACAGGTAAGCAATCATCCAGTTAATAGTTTCTTGGTAGCATAAATGCAATAATTATAGCCTGTATAAGATAAAAACCCAACTGTAGGACATAACAATTATTTCACACTAAATTGAGCATAAAATTGTGCCAGTATAAAATAGATAAAATTATTGCTTGATGATTCACAATAATGTATTTATTTCCATCCAGCTCCTTGCCATTTTGTTAAAAACTTTTGCCCTTTCTCAAACTAGCACCACCAAGGATAAACTAATATTGCACGAGGCATATAATAACGAAGCCACAATGATGACAATCTCATTTGCGCTTTGGACTCTGGTAGGAAGAGATAACGTTCCTCTAGAAGAAAATGTTTTTTCGCCATGTGCATTTGACATTGAAAGATCTTCACAGGGCTATTTACCATTAATAACTAGTAACTTAGAATTATAATGTTTACTATCAATTCAAGCCCAAAATGGCCCGGTTCTTGTACGTCAGCTAACGAAATATATCGAATACCAAAGTTTCGAGAGGGTACCTCATGTTTTAAGGAGGGTTTCAGTTTCTGGCATTAAAAAAAAACAATTATTCTAATTTTTACTACTGAAATAAGCGTATTAAAGATATATACATCAAGCTCAAAGTTCGAATAGCCCCGAAAGGAATAGATATAGAGTAGGCCACGACACTTATATCCAAGTTTTATGTGTGGGCTCCACTAGAAGTAGGGGTATTTTTTCCTGAAGACACTTTACACACGAAGCGTATGACTCAGGTATATCTGAAGTCATAATTTCTATAAGGACCCGCTATCTCGTGCAGATTCTATGTGATTCCTTCACGATAAAATTGTAGAAGCAAAACATATACCCCAACTTTGATGCCTTCTGAAGTAATCAAGAAAAATAAGACCATAGTTTGAACTGAGTAGTGGGGACCTCATTTGTTCTGTAGTATGTTGCGTCAATCCGGCCGAAGATAAAACTAAACCGACCGTCTTCCCACTCAAGTTTTACGATTTTTGTTATTTTGCGCCAACTTCCATCTGAATTTTCTGATTTGAAACCGTACAACTCCTAGCAAAAGTTCCTTAGACAGCTTTGATGTATAGAAGTTAGACTGCAAAAATGGAGAGGAATACACAAAGCGAGAGAAGCTGTTATGAAATACATGGATATAGTACAGTATCGTACAACTACTGCCTGTATATGATAAATTTATTGACCTTCCACTACTTTAAACAAAGAATGAAATAATCTACACAGCATTTTGATCGATGTAAATGTACAGTGCTGTGACAATATTCCACCGTACGGTTCAAGCAATGGGAATATTTCTCCTTTGTAATTGAAGTCGAAATGATTTTTCTTCGTATTTGTGAATGGTCTTGTGCCCTACTTTGGCAAATTCTGCACCAGCAGAAAAACCAATGAAGATCTGACTTAACTGAAAACTTTCGAATCTTTCCTACGTTCTAGTGATCCTCCGAGCCGTTCTTTAACGTTACGTGGTTGAATATTCTAACATCTTGACTTCTCGATATCTTTTGAAGCTTCTCTGGTACATAGTAGCTCTCAAGCTCTAAAGTAATTTCAATTCTCTTGTTCTTACGTCCTGTAAACACTGTTTCTTGGTTTTGGATAGTCGATCTTTTCAATTTGATTTTAGTTCCTCTGGATAGATTCTCCCGTCTATCCAATTGAAGAGCTTTTTTATTATCTCGTGGACTCAGTTAAAACGATGAATCTATTGATAATGGACCATTGAAATTATTGAAGGGCTTCGAAATAGGAAGAGGCTAGTAAAAATCTGTATTTAGGCAAAAAAACAGTTAAAGGGGAACTATTACTATGAAATGCAACGAGAAAGCCGATTTAGGCAGCTTGGAGTCAGATTCAAATAGGAAAGAAGGAGTATCAACCCAGTTTCTTAATTTTGTATTTTACGCTAGAGTCTTGGCTTATTATTTGCGCTTTAGAATCTTGTATCCATAAATCAGATTGTGAAAGGAAACACGCCACTTGTTTAGGGTCTCCTAATGCGATTAATTGAGTCAAGTTGTTCCTATTTTTTATATTACTTTTACCTTTATTCATGTAGTAGAGTTAAATAAATTGGATTGAAAATCTGTTCATACTGCGTACAGTACTCAATTCGTACTAAAAAATATTGGAATCACTATTAAACAACACTGAATGCCATACTTCATGACTGTTTTCATGACTGATTTCGGTTCTAGATTTTATCGTAAAACGTTTTTCTATTTCCTGGTATTAGTTCTGGGATTTTCCTATTCATTTCTTGATTTTACTCTGCAGTAGAATTGAAAAATGTCGAAGTATATTAAAAAGATTGATTGGCCTGAAACAGCGGTCAAAATAAATGGTTTCCATCCTATACTAATAAATGACTCGTAAATGCCATTCTACATATGAATGAAATAGGAAAAAGACATCTGATTTACTTTCAGAATAGTTCCAAATAAATTTAAAGAGATCATTTTTTACCTATTATGACACGATGTAACTAGATTAAAGTAGCGATAACTCGTATATGCACTCCATTACGAGCTTTCTAAATCCTAGTTTGATCAATTCCATATAAAAAATACCATCACTTCTTTTCCGTCCCCTTAAGAATAGAAGTTGCGTATAAATTTGTGTTTAAGCGTATTTAATTAGTTAGAGAGATAAAATTACGTAATCTCACTTCAATTATATCAATAACTAATAATAAACTGATTTTGGACTATGTAGAACTGAAACATAGAGTTATTTGAACATGTTAAAATATGACATCTTGGAGACAGTTTATTATCAAATTGGAGTCAAATGGAATACATTATGACGTTGTAGTTTTTTTGTTAAATTTTTGAAACTGTTTTACTCCTTAGAAGAAGTCACCAAATGGTAAGTTAAAAGATCTAAAAATATTGTTACGTAATGTTTTAATTTTTCCATGTGGATTTATTGTTCTCACTACTTGATGTGGCAATTTGTTTGAAAACTGAAATATTTCTTATTTGACGTCCAAGTATAGCCTCAATACGTCCCACTTATCTTTTCAACATGCTTATAGGAACTGAAATCATTTTTTCGTCCATCTCAAATCAATAAGGGGATTTACGACGCTTGGGTTTCTCTTTTTGTAAAATAGCCACTGTCTTTCTCTCTGTTTATTTTACCCTTCAATATTTTTTTAGTTTAGGTCCCTTTTCTATATTTTTTCTCAACTTCATTTCGCTACTAATCTTAAATCTGAACATTTGCTCACATGGGATACTTTTTTTCTGGATATGCTTTGGAGGAGCTTACTCTAGGGGAGCTACACGGTGGTAATAGGATCATCTTTGAAGGTAGGTAATCTGAAATCAGTCCTCGGTGCTTCTCTTATGCACCTTATTAGGTAAAATTTAAGCTTGATGAGAAATGGAGTTCGGGTAACAGATTTGTGTAAAAATCGTCAGTTCTTTTCTTTAAAAGTAGAAAGAAACAGTCCTAGTTTGAGCCGATATTACATTCTATTTTCCTTAAATAACAAAGTTCAATAGAGTGATACAGGAATATACGTTTCCTTGGAGAACTTAGACGGCGAAATTTGGTACCCGAAATGATTTTAATTTATAAAGAGGTGTATTATGTGTAAACTTTAAAGTAAAAACGAAGAAATCCACTTGAAGCTATTATTGACTGCACTAAGTAATTAAAATTACCCAGAGGAGATAGTACGGGGTCTCCCTGTCCCATTAATCTATATTTTTTTCTGCTATAAATACTATTACTAAAGAGTAGTTAGATATCATCTTTCACCCAATAGCGATAGTGTATTGTTTGCGATTATTAAAAACATATTAAGGCCCTTGGGGCTTTTCACTGGAAAATATTGTTCAAATAATAATAAAACATCTGTACAGATCAGCTTAAATAGTTCATGGACAAATGTGTAGAGAAAGAGCATATTTAGACGGTAACGCACTGTAGACTTTTTTTGCAGCTTCAAAATGGCATTTTTCTCGAACAAAGAAGGTTTACTATGTGTTTTTGCTGAATAATGTACTGTTCGTCTAATGGGTATCATAAGATCCTTATAAATTAGTACATTTATTATTTATAAATGGGAAGTGTGCCATTCGAAGTGGGTTCAGAAGTTCCATAGTCGAACAGGATGAAGCAGTATCAAGTTGGTACATAAATAACTTTCTGAGTTCATGAAGCAACGTGTCGCACATAACAGAGGAGTGAATGAATTAATTCATAGAAGCTTATGAAATGAGACTGGCTAAGCTTGGACAACATATAAACAAGGCCATAACGAATAGCACGGAATTTTATACATTTATA
Source organism: Kappaphycus alvarezii (assembly GCA_002205965.3). NCBI lineage: Eukaryota > Rhodophyta > Florideophyceae > Gigartinales > Solieriaceae > Kappaphycus > Kappaphycus alvarezii. The sequence goes on from NADL03000782.1 coordinate 45,001, forward strand.
TGATGATAATTTATTTATGCACGGAACTAAGTTGTATTAGGCTGAGATGAGAAGTAATTAACAATTTTGTCTTACTCTAAAGGGGTAAAGTTTAATTAAAGATGAGAGATAAATAATTATTGACCTAGCCAAATTGAAACTGCAAGTGTGTTTTTCGGTATTCTTGTTTTCACTGGCGGGACCTGAAGAAAAATAGAGTGAAAAGTTGTTCCTTTTTTTCAACTAAAACATAGAAAGCTACCTTGAAAAATAAAGTGAGCTGGGATTTGAAATGCCTCTACAGAAAAACAGAAATTTTAAATAGTTTTCTTACATCTTTAGGTAGAGTGCTTGTGTGTGTATAAGTTAGGAAACTAAGCGGAAGCAGTTCAAGTCATTTAGAATGTTTCTGTGGCTTTTACTTGTTATCTTTTCATTTAGAGGAGACTTTTTTGGAGATCAATTACATCCGATTATTCATAAAATAGCTCTAATAAAGGCAACCGCTTTAAACAAAGTTTCAGAAAGAATCCCAGCTACAAAAGAAAAACTTATTCAGTAATATCTTAAATTTTAAAATTTTTGTACACTCGAATGAAAACGACAAGATGTAGAAGATCCAAATGAATTTTTCCCAGATGCGAGGCAAGGCTTTCTGTTTTTTGTAATCAATCAAGCGCATGAAATTGTAATATTTTTGTTTCCATCGTAAAATTGAACGAAAAAGGCAGAAATTTCTTCAAACGCACGAAGTACATTCAAATAAATGCTCGAACACTCATGCTGCCAAGCTAAATCTTCTCAAGTATTGATTTGTTATGAAAATATAGCTTTCTTTGTGTACGTTTATTACCCAGAAAATCATTTTGGTTTAGATGCTATTGTTTGGATTCTCGTACTATTTAATCCTGGACATCCAGCCTAAAGGACTGTTGAAGGGATATATTCAGATGTAATGAGGATGATACATTGATATAAAAAACGAATTGAAGCTATATTGGTATTTAGTTAATCCATTTGTCAATGTAAGATGCCAAATAACATTTTTTATATAGAAAAGCCCATCATTTCGAGGAAATTAATGAAATTTCTGTTTTTGATTTATTTCATATCCATCAATACATGGCTTTATTTTCCAATGAAAAGAAGTCTAGAATATCTCGCTGTGACGCGCAAATGTTCATAGCTTCCCAAGACAATGCATGACTGATGGTTGATCTCCACTCAGTCTTGTAAAAATATCACGGAATTGCAATAAATATTTAGAAGCTAAGCTTACGCATAAGCCACCTCATCATGTAGGGAAGAAACCAGATCATTAGGGGAAATCAATGCTATTTGCAAGCACTAATCAAACCAAACGCTCTCACATTTCCGTACAAGAAGTAAAAAATCCTAGAATTAAAGCAGTAGGAAACGTACCCATTCCCGCCACACTCATTTTTAGCGGCCCATATGTTTAAAGCCCAATAAATATGAAGCTTTATCATATGAGTACTCCGAACATAAAGCCCGGATCTCCCTGATTCTGATTTATTAACCGTTTTAATATAAGAAAAATATTTGAATTGTGCAGATACGGTCAATTGTTCTCTACTATCTAGATTACAACCAAAAACCACTTCAAAAAAACTCATAGGTATACAATCTGTGGCTATTGTGATGATATGACACAGCTTTACCTCATATATGCACGAGAATAACGATATCGACGATCTATTTTGTAGTATAGTGAAGTAAATTGGGATTGCTATCAATATGAGTAAAAATGCTTTTCGCAGAGAGCAAAAAAACGTAATAGTTACCGGCCTTCGGGGGTTCCCGGGACGAATTATATTCAATTGACAGCGTGAGAAGCTAACTGGAAAGTGAGAGTGGTGGGCTGGCGAGTCGAAGGAGGTTCTATTTAGTGTCCTGGGTGGTGCAAAAATCACAACTGAAATCCGGGACAAATAAGGCGGGAATATCCCGGACGTGCTTTTATAATCATTTATTTGAGTTGAATGATATTGAGTGGATCGAAGTGTTTAGATAAGTTCATCAGGCTACTTAATGCGCAAATTATTCAGCTTAAATGCCTATGGTAGCTCAAGGACAGTGGCAGGGAGATGAGAATAGTACGTGAATATTTTATGCCCAGCAAAATTCGTTATTTAAGTCCCGGGCGTGAGATCTGTAAATTTTATCGACAGAAATACATGTTATGTCGTTCATAGATGGGGGAGAAATTTACGTATCGCAACTTAATACATATCTGTGAGTAATAAAGTGACATATTAGTGTAATATGGTACTCAACAGTCAATAATATACCTGTGATATGCACATAGAATATCCGAGGACATCTTTAGCGACCGTGCAGATATGTTTGTTTCCTATAAGTTTAAAAGGTCCTTCGCTGTTTCGTATCCTGCATCTATTGCCGTTATACATCAGCTTTGTTACAGTTTTCGCCCGCCCTACACTCAAGAATTAAGAGAACTAAACTAGACCAAGCGAGGATTATTTTGGTCCCTGTTTCAAACGGTGCAACACTTGTCAACTTTGGGACCGAATCACGTTTAAAAACCTCTATTCTCTCAACTTTTTATCTAAAAAACCTGGTAGGGGCAGTTGATGTCGCTATCCAAGAGTTTCTGCGGTATGGAAATACTCTCACCTGTGATGGAAACGGAAGGAGTGAAATGGAATAGAGTAAGGAAAAAGGGGCGCTACCTCCCTCCAACGGTCCATACGACTCGGGTTCTAGGTAAATAACCAGCACCAGAGCGCTTTTTGGCCGAGACCTTCCACAGTACAGTAGTGCACAATAGTACTGTACACTACTATACTGTAAAATAAAATTTACTAAAACTAGCAGGGAAGAAAGATAGGAAATGCAGTACATTACCCTAAATCATCGTCATATATAGTAATAGAAACACATAGAAATCACCTTCTAGCAACTTCTGCGCCGCCAACAATCTCTGACTGTTACGTTATTACATCTGAAACAATACATTGAGACACTTTTGTCTAACAGAGACGTGTTCGTTTCTTTATTACAGTTTCTTATTGCAACATGATTGGGTAGAGAAATCTGATTTCTTGGATGCATCTAAAAGTACCGGACAATATATTGGCTGTTTTACTGCCCGGTGCTTATTTCTCTCTAGACTGTCTTTACTTGGTGTGAAGCTCTATGTCATCGTTTCCGTTTCCTATTTATGCTTTGTTGAACACTGTTTTCTCGGTACAACTATATAGTACTTGCTACTAATTTCGTCTGACGCGGCAAGATGAAGGAAGCTGTGTAGTAGAGGTAAAGTACTCACGACAAAAGTATGCTCTCACATGGTTTCTTTGAAGAATCCGTGTACAAACCACTGATGGTCAGCCCAATTTTTCCGAAGATCACTATATCAGTCTCTTCTAAACATTTAGAAGTACCCGAGCTGATTCCCACTCTATTTCAATGTAACTTACCGAAGTAGGGGACTATTTTAATGCACACCGTGCCTGGTTTGGAATAAATATCAAGCAAATATTTATCCCGTCGGTTCTAGTACTGCTGCATCCAATTATTATGTAATAAATACCCTTCTCCGAAGGCAAGTTGTCTTCAGATTTCTGTGTAAGTTAGTAGACCATTTGTTGCACAGTTATTGGTTCTTTGCGCGTAGCTATATCTATACTTACCGGATTAAATTTCTAGGAAATGATCTCGAAGAGAAATCCCGATATTAATTCATTGAAGCTATGCTAACCCACCTATGCTAGCCCACTCCATACTTGCTGGTAGAGCGCAACTGGTGGTTTCCTTATGGGTAGAGATATGTGGGCTTACATGCAAAGCTAACAGGACTATCTTAATCTATAAAATACATTCAAGGAAAAGGATAAGTCATCAACCCTTACTTCTTGCCTTTCACCACCTACGAAGCAATTCAAATACGAGATTCTCCCGACATATACATAGTTCCAATCTAGTGATAAATTCATTCTCGCACCGAAGTGACACCATTGTTTGATGAACTCGGTGTGAAAATTGACCATTTATTTTGATCTCTATCCCGTTGTCCTACAGTGATGCTGAATTGTGGAGCAATATTTTTATTGAGGCCCACAATTTGTATTTATTATGAATCATCAAGCAATACTTTTATCTATTTTACACTGGCACAGTTTTATGCTCAGTTCAGGGTGAAATAATTTTTATGTCCTACAGTTGGGTTTTAATAATGTACAGGCTATTATTATTGCATTTATGCTACCAAGAAATTATTAACTGGATGATTGCTTACCTGTAAAATACTGCAGTAATTATTGCCCAGCTTGAATCATGTCTACCAAAATTATTGTGAGGCTTACCTGATTTTGTGGCAGGTTTACCCTGGTGTAGAGTATAAGTAGTCCTAGGGTTTTAGAAAACTTTTTTCGCATCCTCTGTCGATCGAAATACTCCCCTCAATCCCCTATCATGAAATTTGGTTTTCTATTCATTATTCAATCAAAGTCCAATGGCGGCATTTATTTATTTTTTTAAGTTGGAACTACTTATTTTTTGGATCTACCTATTCCAACTATTTTGCGTCCGGGGTTGGATGTGATGAGCGCAGCTTACGTATACGATAGGGAATGCAGGTCACCCAATGCGGGAGTGAGATCCGTGTTTTAATCTTGGAGGATATGTTCGACTGTATTGTGTACCTCACTAAATAGTGACGTGCAAGATGGTTTCTGTGAACAAAGAACGCTGAATTCAGGCTTTTCAGTCTTGAGTACCGTGAAAAATGCAATGAAAAATTAAAATTAGTGAGAAAGGAGCGATAAAAAAGTCCACCGAAAATAACTGCCAGAGCATGGAGTTTATTATAAAATATTTAAAAACTATGGATTGAATTTTAATGACAATTTTTTCGATAACATATTGATCGACTTATATGACTTGATAAAATAAAGCTGCGAAAAAAATTCTAGAAAGCTATGAATAACTGTAGTGAAATAAAGAAACGATTTTCTTCTAAACGTTAGGTAAAAAATGGAACATTTTTTGTTAACGTAATTCAGACAGCTGTAATTATTGAAGTAATAATTAGTTCTGATTATAATATTCCTGTAAATAATTTAATAGTTATAACTTGTCGAATACTAAAACTCAGATGAATAGCCGAAATGTTTCACATCTAATACGGTAGGAAAAGACCATAGTAAAATTAATAAAATCTTAGCTCCATGATTCACGTATAAACATGATTTTGATGAGTCATAATTATAGTTAATTTACCACAGTGTAGCATCAGTTTAAATATACTTTCATCTCCCTATGCCAGAAAAAAGATGTTTAGACCACTCACGGACCCTTGTGCAGACCATGATGAAAAAAGCGGACATAAGATTTGCGGAAGAATTGCCGAGGAAAAACAACATTTTTCCAGTCCCCATCTCAAAGCTCTAAAGATGACTTCCAGAACTGTTCTTGGAACCATTGACAATCTTGTAGGGGAACAGGTTCAAAAAATGCAAGATATTCTTTTACAGGGACGAAAAGAATTGGTTCTAACATCCAATGCGGGTTTGCTGCTTCATCATTCCCCCGCACTTACTTATAGAGTAAAATGCCACCAGCTTGTGCTAAAATATTTCATATAAATGCATATTAACATAAAATTTCATAGTGTACCAGCCAGCTAATTTGTTGAGGTATATGAATCCCCGTGTTCCTCCTTTTAGAGACCAAGGTAACATTTGATCAGGATTCATGCACACGAATTGAAAAAGAGCGTTTTCGTATGTAGTCATGGACCTTTGAGAAGGATTCTACTACGACGGACTACACCTAGAGCGGCCAAATTTGACGAAAACAATTTGACCATGCCTCATAGAGCCGATCGAAAAGCAACTATATCCTCGCAAGCGATCCTGACAGCAGGACTGATTTCACTTTCGGTAACGGTGTCGATGAGGGCGGTGTAGCGAAAAAGCAGCGGTCGCGGTATGTTGGTGCCCAGGGTTACAAACGAGACGAGCTTATGTTGCGGGCGAAGATATGTCTCAAACAGTGACACGCCAGAGTAGAGAAAAATTGATGACGCTACTATAGTAGAGATGGCGTCAACGGAAAAGAAACTACCAACTACCCGAGAGGATAGTTGTTGCAAGCGGCTGAAGTACTATAGAAGGCATTGCTGAACAGTATCGCGGAGTTAAAATGAAGGAAGGGTCAATCCTCCAGTAAAAAGTTCCAAGTGGAAGGCTCTTCTCTTCCAATTCGAGGCTGAAGAGCTGACTCATTTTTTTGTTCGATGTTGACTTCCAAATTTCCTTTCGCCCCTGAAAAAGAACTGTATCCCCCTTTATGGAATTTTTCATTCAAAAACCTCGATTAAACTACCGAAAGCTCTTGAAAGTGGAGGAAACACCATGAGGACGCAGATAATTTGATAGAAGATGCTTACGATAATCTAAACAAATATAATCTCACAGATTATTTCTTCTAGATCAGACCCTAGCATTTCTTACTAAACCTCTTAATTATACAATTAACCCTCAAATATACCTATGAGTGGCTCACGACTGCTTAAAACCTCTCGAAACAAGTCCAATTCACCTATGTTCTGCGTAGCCTTATTTATAGCTAGAAGTACCGATTCCATCCAAGTCATTCCTTTCACTCCAACATGATTCGGCTAAATTTCTTCCGGATCATCCTGGGACTCGTGTACACGCTCAAACTGGCCCCCGGACTCTTTCACTCTTGCTCTCCTCCTTCTGTCACATACCCGAGAAAACTTCTTATCAACCCCTCCATAGCCCTTGATTTCTTCCTTTTGTGTAGGTATAACCTTTTTGAGACCATTGTGGTTGTCTTGAAAACCATGGGATAGATCGGATATATCTTCCAAGAGTAAAACAACCAAACGTTCCCCCTTTCTTCCTTTTTGATGCCCATCCCTCACCTTCCGTTCTTCTACTTCCACCAGATGCTGCGCGCCGAGATCTCTCAGGCGCTTTTTTGTTTGACGGAGCAGTTAGTTCTCTGCATCGATTGGGAAAGAGGTGAATAGCAAAAAGGCAGAGAGAAGAAAAGAATGACGATGTTAGCAAAATGGGCGAAAAAAGGGAAGTCTGTCCATGGTGGCTTTCAAAGGGGGTGAAAATTGTTGAGTTCGTACTGGAACCACAGATAACTTTCTATCATCACTTCGCGGGTTTGAAGAACACAAGAACCATCAGATGAACAGGCTTATTGAAACAAAAATGAACGCGGACATCATTTTTGGTGCGGATATTAGTGGACATCCCTTTTAAAGGAATAGTTCAAAGCAAAAAATCACTTGGAGGAATCTTGACTTTGAATTAAGGTTCAATTCAAAGAAGATTAAATATTCACAGATGGTTGAAAAAGATATTGGAAACCAAGAAGGTAGCTTGAACCTAAAAGAGAAAAAGAGGGCAAAGAAAACAGTATGACGAAACGAAAGTTTCGCCGCTTACAAGAAAAAAGAAAGCATACCATGAAACGAATTGAGACAGATTTTCTGCGCCTAAACAGAATATCTTCAGTTTACTGCTTTGCAGAAGCTTCGCAGTGGTAGAGCTGACTTCGATTTTCGAGTCATTGGGAAGAATAGATGTTGTTTCCCTGGTATAGAGAAGTGCAATCTACCCCTGCCGCAGTATTTAAAGTACTTTCAAAGTACTATACTCTAACATTTACATGTAAACAGACTTCCAGCTATTAATATGACAGCTTGTCTTCTCAAGCTGGCATCAGTTCTTTATCTGTTTGAATTTGTATTTGCTATTTGATGCACTTTGACTAACTGAGTGTTTTGTGTTAATGTTACGCCCGCTTAATTGGTATGGTTTTGTAGTTATAAGGCTAGGTAATCTTGGCTTGGTAAAAGTGAGCGAGAAGAAGAAACCTCGCATCTATTGTGCACTATGTTCTACGCAAAGGTATTCTCACTCGACGTGATCGACAAGTAATGTAACTTAACACGAACTATTCTTAGTTATGGGAGCAGCGCTCCAAACAAGCCTGCCGTCAAGGCCAACGTTCTCATTGGACGCTAAATCTCCTCCTTGGACAGACGGCAAAGGATACCAGCAAGAATACCGTGACGCCGTAAAACTCTGGCAGAAATTTCACAACGCTCTCCCGGACTCGAACAGTAATAAGATTCCTGTAGCATTACAGGAAGTTTGCCTCAAGTCTGAGCTGTATGGACGCGCCAATGACCTTTGCTCCGGAATTTCAGATAATGGTCTGACTGGAAATGGGGCTGTAGACCTCATTGTAGGCAAGATATATCAGAAAGATGAACTTTTTGTTGTAAGTGAAGTCTATAGGGCTTTTAACCAACTATGGAACACTAGAAGGAGGAACGCAGAGACAATGAAGAATTTTGAATCTAGATTCTCTGCTCAAGTGGCAAAGTTCAATTCGATTGCAACAACAACTAAGCTATCAGAGTGTATAACTGCGCTCATGCTGCTATCCAACTCGTTCATTGATGACTCTCAACGAGTTTCTGTCATGGCAGCTGAAGCTCCTTCTAATGAAAACTTCAATTTTCAGTCAACCAATGACAAATTTTTAAGCTCTATCTCGTATCAATCGGTAGGTTCGGTGATCAAACAGTGTGACAAGTCTTCACACTCAGGTGTAGACACGGAGCTTGAACCACCCAAAGCTAGTGCAGCCGAAACTAATCGTTCCTTTGGTAACTACAGAGGTAACAACACCCGTTACAGAGGCCAATCTCCCACAATGAGATTCCCGTGTAATTTTTGTGGCAAATACGGCCACTGGAAACGTAATCATAACCCAGATGGATCTCTTCCATCTCATGTGAAATGTTATGATTCTCCTCAGGTTTCGAGCAACTTTATACAACGTTCTGGAAACAATGAAATGACCTCTAACAAGACACAAGGTCGGCAAGATAATGGAAAACCTAAGTCGATCTCATTTAACATGGGTTTCCTAGTAGGCTCTTCAGCAAACGCCATGTGCAAGACTGAGCTAGGACCATTAGTTGACGAATGAGCACCGTACTCGGCTATTGGTCTCGTTGAGCTGAATTTATTGGCAGACCACATAGGAGCACATGTCAATCAGACACTTGGTGCCATACCTGAATCTCTAAATAGACACACCCACTGGCAATACGGGACCGGAGAACACGCCAGTCCGTTAAGACGAATATTAGGATCTGTTATACTCATTGATACGTCTGACAATGGTAATGCCATTCAAATCACCCACCTAGTTTTAGATGGATCATCGCAGTGCGTCATAGGAAGAAATATCACGCGAGAGGCCAAAATCGAACACATTGGCAAGAATGCAATAGTATTCATTGCAGATGGACGACGTGATTGAATATCCATGGTGGATCAGAAGTTCTTAAGCTACATAGCTTTGCACAAGTTTACCCCTTCTCGTAACCATGGATCGACACTATCATGCTTATCTTCATTCACTGTTGACAAAGCACCATGGTCTGACGTCAAGAAAATTGTTGATAAAGTTCACAAGCATGTCTGCGGTCACGCATCCTTTACAGATTATGAGTTACTACTTCAAAGAAATGGTCTATGGAATGATGTTATCGCATCATACCTCGCTCAAGTCACCAATGGATGTACTGCTTTTCGTTCGGCGATGGTTCCCCAACCTAGTCGCAAGGTTTCTATTAGCACGCTATCGAAGAACTTTAATGAAGTCGTTTGTATTGATCATTTGTACTTGGATGTGACCCTATTATTACACTGCATGGATTTAATAAGCAGGTACTCTACTACCTACATTGTCGATTCAACCGCTCTTAGCAAAGCGGTGATTGGATTTGAAGCCTCATGGGTTTCGCAGTTCTGGTACCTTGATACCATTAGAGGAGACAAGTCATTTCAAGTTGGTGAGTTTAAGAAGTATACCGGCAAGCTTGGCATTGAAATATCTCCTGTACCGCCCAGACGACAATCGAAAAATGCTATCGAGTCTAAGCATAATATCATACGTGGCATTTATACCCGCCTTTTGGCAGACAAAGAGGAGAACTATAAACCGAAATTTGCAGCGTATAAGGCCGTCTAAATTTCAAATGATCTATATGGCAATGATACTATGTCTGCATTTGAACTTGCAAAGGAATTTTCTCCTCCCGTTGCATCGAAGCCTATCGACAATGTCATACCGAATGAAATTCGAGAGGCTAGAAAACAGCTTCATGTAAGACACAAAATGGCACTTATATTGCGTTCAAATGCTGTCAAAGAAATACCGCTCTCGATTAGTGACAATGTTGAGGTTTATCAGAACAAAGATTACGAGAGAAGAGGAAATGGTCTGATCCGAAAACAATCCTCCTCTCCACGAATCGTGCTGCTCGTACAGTTAACGTACCCGGAAGTAACGGCAGAGAAATCACCGTGGCGATTGAAGATGTTCGCCAAGCAATACCTCGAGAGAGCTTTGCTCAGATGGTGCGAGAAGGTTTAGACGTGCTTTCTGAAACGACTACTGAAGAAATAGATATCACAACTGCAGCACAAGGCAATACTGCTCGTTAAGCACTAAATTTTGATGACTCCGAGAATAATTTACCACAACCTCAGTTTGCCACACCTGTTGACGCCGACTTTGGATCTGACACTCCGAATGAAAAAAACTCACGTTGGAGACAACATATCGGTGTTTTGGCCAATGGATGATCAATTTTACGATGGCACAGTTCAGTCACAAGAAGATGGTGGTCGTATGAATATACATTATGATGACGGAGAAACGGAATGCCTGGCCATGAAAAAGGAAGTTTGGAAATTTAACGATCCCATTCAAGCCAGCTCCAGTAAGCTCTCCCCGCCATTGGAAGACACAAGCACTGAGACCACCGCACTCTCTTCAATTCAGAAGCACTTCGGTGACAAGTCCTTCTTGTTTCACCACGCACAAGGGTTTGAACAATACCCATTGGTCAATGATTATAAGGCTGAAGAGGATACCTTTTTGAAAACTGTTCGCCCAGTAACACATGGCGATGTACCACCTCGTTCAAACATAATTCACAGCCACACCCTCTACAAGGTTAAGAAAAATGATGATGGCTCGCTGAAGCTTAAAGCACTTATCGCTCCTCATCGTAATGAAGATAAAGTTAGAGATGTATTAAGCACGGACTGCACCACTTGTCCACCAATCGGGCTTCGTATCTTGGAATCTATTGCTTCTCTGTTTGGGTGGACAATTTACAGGGCTGATGTCAAAGCAGCATTCCTGCAGACCGGTAAGGCACAGAGGGATGTCTATGTGCGCCCTCCGAAAGAAAGCAGTATGAAACCCACGCATCTATGGCTACTGCTCACAGCATCGTATGGAATGGTCAATGCCAATGCTAAATGGAATTACCAGTCGGACAACTTAATGCTTGACATTGGACTCAGGCAGTCATCACATATTCCGCAGTTATTTTACCAGTTGGAAAACGAGAAGTTGGTATTGATAGTTTCCAAAATTTTTGATGACCTCAAAGCTACCGGAGAAGGAAATCGAGCTAAAGAATTTTTGGAAAAGTTTGACAAAAAGTTTAAGTTCAGTGACATCAGACACGGTCCCGGTAAACTTCGATTCTTTGGCATCAGCACTGTGCAAAACAGTGACTTCACCATAGAAGCTGATGCTGATGATAAGATGGATGCAGTTACTGAGTATCCGTTTTCAAGACAGCGTCGAAAGCAGTATGACCAACCGTTGAATGACATTGAAAATTCTGTCTTTGCCTCTACCAACAGCACTCTTGGTTGGATTGGAACAGCTGCTTCCCCGTTCTGTTCATTTTATGCTAGCCACTTACAACAAAAGGCACCAGAAATTAAGATCTGTAACCTGGTTGAACAAATCAATGTTGTAAGAATGCTAAAAAGGCTTGGAACTGCTATCGCTTATCCCAGATTTACGGACAAAAATGAATACGAGCCAAGCATTCTTGTATTCACTGATGCATCCCGCACAGACGATTGCGGGCAACTCGGAATTTTAACAGGATTTCTCATTGGAGAGATGAAGAATAACTCGATTTATCACGTTGTGTCCTGGTTATTTCATAAGACAAAGAGGCCAGTCAAGAGTATACCGGCTGCTGAGATATTTGCAGCCTCAGAAGGAATTGATGAAGGCAAAGCAATTGCCAAAGCATACTCCCAGTTATTCAACATGGATCTTAAGCTCAGACTTGCTGTGGACTTCAAGAATTTGTTTACATCTTTGTCTACTCAGAAGAACTCCATTGATAATTCTATTCGTGGAGATGTGAGCTGTGTCCGATATGAATTTCAGACTGGTGCTGTTGACAAGATATCTTGGATTCATGGACAATCCAACTTGGCCGATCCGCTCACCAAAAAGGACATCAGCCTTACTAAGGCACTTCAGCTTACGTTTTTCACAGACCGACTTTGCTTTGACTTCGAGGAAATTACAGAGACTAAGTTATCCGAGAAGAACTTCGGCTGAAAGGGGATCAATATGAATATGACAGCTTGTCTACTCAAGCTGGCATCCGTTCGTTATCTGTTTGAATATGTATTTGCTATTTGATGCACTCTGACTAACCGAGTGTTTTGTGTTAATGTTACGCCCGCTTAGTTGATATGTTTTTGTAGTTATAAGGCTAGGTAATCTTGGCTTTGTAAAGGTGAGCGAGAAGACGACACCTCGCATCTATTGTATACTCTGTTCTACGCAAAGGTATTCTCACTCGACGTGATCGACAAGTACTGTAACGCAACATGAACTATTCTTACCAGCAATCTCATATATTACAGTAATTGACCCCTCATACTCCCCTCTTTGAGGTTGGTCCAACCTCCTAGCTACAAGAAATGAACTCCCTCTTTCTCGTTGCAGATCCTCAAACATGGTTCGAACGAAACTTAGAGGAGTGCCAAAAGGCTTGTGCCTATCCCAATATCCACCCTTGGAGGCTGTCACCCAGACGCGTACGCGGTGCTAACCGATGTCGTGCGGAACGTGACCATTCGAGCGATGGAGACCTATAGGATGGTTATAGCGTTGCTCACCCAAAGGCTCGGTGCTGCTTTAGTCATGTCCAATTCGGCATGCCTCCTCGGCAGCATTGAGCTGGCTCTGTAAGAAAGGCCATGTACTGTAGTGCATCAGCGACGACTTATCCCGCAGAACGCATTAGCCGCGTGGATATAACCGACCACATCTTTCATGCAATAAAATAACCCAAACATCTGCCCCTCTAAAAAGTCGCAGCACTCGAAATAAACCCACACACGTATACCAGAATGAAAAATGGCCCTTCTTCACAGTAAATAACAAATCATGCAACTTAAACATGACTTCCCATTTGATCTCTAACGAAAGATCGGAAACCGCTCGAATTGAGAGGATTTATTTTTTAAAGTGGGCTAATTGTACACAGCTTGAAGATATTTGAAAACACTTCGTTTAAAATTCGAGATTTTTCCTAAGTTCCGTCAAATAAGTATTTTTAAGAGGAGTAGTGATGACAAACCGGTAGCTGGCACCTCTCGCCACTTTCGATTAAGGCTAAATGTTGTGCGAACAGTTAATAGACGAGCCGGAGATGTCTTGGCTGTTCAGGGCACTCATGTGGATCGACACGTGTAGGCACTAACTGTCATATGGAATGCCATGCGCGATGTGACATGTATGTGTGATGTAAAACGCATGGGTGATAAGTGAAAGCTACAGATCTACATTTGGTATGAAAAGTATTTGAAGCTGACACATGCACTTCACATGAGTGCAACTAACACTACCAAATTCACGACTGCCGGTGTTGATGGATCTCGATGTTGAAAACAGAGGAGATTAGAAGAAAAGGGACGAATGGAGGACTGAGGTTCGAATAGAATAAACTCAAAAAGGACATCGATCATTGATTCATCTGTTCATATTACCTTTGTCAGTTATAATTAGAATTGTGATAGGGGTAAATCGTCGGGAAGAGAGATACTCAGAACCAACTACCCCAAGAAGGAGGTGTTGCAAGCGACAAAAGTGCTACCGTGGTATACTTGAACGAAACAAAAAGGAGTTTATATGGAAGAAAATTGAGAGAGCGGCAAGCAATTATGGAAGGGGCAGGGTCTACCACTGATGTTCTGCGACCAGCGTAGAAAAAATGTTTCTGGGGTCTGGAGTTGACTCTGAACTTCCTACTACTCGGGACTTGACTTGAAGTTGTCAGCCGACTTGCTTGAGCTTTTCATGAAGAAGCATTTTACTCTGATTATATAGACATTTGGCTACCCCTAAAGTGCGAGTAAAACAACAGAAGGTATCAGGAAATGCATAAAAACAATTTGTGTGGACGATATACTCTAAACAAAATGATACTTAAGAAACTAACAATCAATGAGGTCCTCTTATATCCCATTCTCTAAATCAGATCCAAAACACTCCTCCAAAATATCTATGCCGCCCAAGCAGTCCCAACAAATATCTGCAAACGGCTCATAGCGCTCTATTTCCTTCTGGGAGATATCTAAACTCCTAAAGATATTTCCATCCGGTTCTATCGTCGGTACCACTTGTTCCATACTCTCTAGTCCAGGCTCTATCAGTCCAACACTTTCCATACCCGCTTTTCCCTCATCCACCTCGTCCTCGTTCTCATCATCCTCCTCATCTTCCTTCTCTTCCTCTTCCTCCTCTTCCTTCTCTTCCTCCTCCCTGTTATTAACCTCGTAGACTAGTTCAGGGGCTACCCACTCCTCGAAGGTCACCCCAGTCTCTTCCTCGGTGTACCACTCCCGCTCCTTACCTAACTCCTCCGCCTTATCCTCAATAAACAGGCGACGCACGAATTCGATCACCTTCTTTTTGGTTTACCGCCGGAGGTAGTCATCACGGTCAGTAGGTCCGAAAGGAAGTAAGGGAATAGAGTTTAGGGAGCGGGGATAGCGATTTTTGGAAATGACTTTTGAGGGGCAAAGATTGTTCAATTTGGTAGCCTTTGGGGAACAGAAAAAAATGGAGGGTGTTTTGAGTGTGTATGGGGAGACGAGTGATGAGTAAAATGATCGGGGACGTTTCAAACATGGAATAAAGGGGCTTAAATAGGGTCCAAGTACAGGTTCTATAGACTAGGTATAGGTAACATGAATCTGCAAGGGATTTTTTAGTAGTGTATTTGCGCCCTTTTTCTCAAAAAAGCGAATTTGGAGGAAGAGGCAAGCAAAAAGGGAAAAATAACTTGATTCAGGATCGATTGTAGGTATAGTATAAAATATCTAGATAAATAGACGTAAATTTGGAGAGGACCGCGGTAATGATAAGCAAAGCTCAGGAAGGACTAGGAAGGACCGGAACTATAAGCATTTTTGGACAAGGGGAGGTAGTACAGTAAACGAAAAGTCTGTAGATGACTGCGACAAAAAATCCGTTCCTATCAGCACGCGTCTACCACATTGCTCCATTTACTAGGACCAAAATCGAACCTTCCCAAAATACTGAAATACTTGAAGTACTTGTCCCATCCAAGAGATGAGAGTAGGGATAAAGTCTAGGAATGAGAAGAGTGTTATTTGTTATAGAACGGGACAAGTACGATCCCCTTGAAACCCTGTCCGGGTTTCTTCTATCTATGAGCGTTGTCTTCGCTACTATGTGTAGGTTCTCAGCTGAAATTACTGACTTGGATCGGGGACAACTATTAAATCAAAAAAATTCACTTTAAATATGACGAGAAACCTATCTCTCAAATAATAAATTGACCCAAGATTCACCCGTCTCAGCTTTGATCAAGTTTCTCACCTTTTAGGAGAGTTGAGAGGGAAAACGTTTAAGGGGTTTAATATTTAGAAAGGGAGCTAATAGGATTGGTTTACTGTAAATGAAATATGCGAGTCTATTGAATTTGCGTTCAAACCATGTTTGGAAAGGGGGACTAGGATTTGACTTTACTTTGGATGCTTGGGACGTTGAGAACCCAGGGAGTAAGTTTATAGTATTGAAACCGTCCGTTATTTAGCTTTGTCCCTCTTTCTCTTCTCGCATGTCAAAATCTACACTCGTCGCCATCTTTAGACATCCGACCAGCCGAATAGTCCGTAGCTAATAGCTCACAGTTTCAATCGTTTAATGATACACATTTAAGAGAATCCATCTTTCAAAAAATCGTAGTTAACCAGCCATGCTACCCCCGTTCGTCTCCCTTGTTTCTCTTTCCTTAATTTTTATTGTGCTTCGATTATTTTTCGTCTAAGTCTTCAATGGTCTTAGAATAGTGACGATACACAATATGCACTACAAGCTACAAATTCAAATTAAGTTGGGAACGATGGGGAATAATGGACTTGTTTACTTCGTCGTCTGACACATCTAGCGGGGGAAATTTATACGGTGAGAACTAGTATGTCTCTGCTTAATGGGCAAGGTGTGTATCAACTTTAGAACTTATAAATTAGGGCTGAACCCCACCGCTGTCAGTACAAGGGTACAAGCCAACTGTAGGATCTTGAAAATGTGATAATCCATTGCTAAAACTGGAAAAGCGGGCCATGCATATTACCCGATTTCCCCAGAAAATGATAAATTAGCTGACAAAGCAGCAATAGGTAACGGGTTATCTCTCCTACATCTACGTTTTTCTGTTGCAATATCTACGTCATGTTTCATGCACCTCTGTGATCTGTAGTACTATCTTTTTTCCAATGATACAGTTCGGTACTTATTCTACATCTTGAGACATGATTTCAGCGCAAATTCGTGGGAATCTCAACCCCGTTTATCTCTTATCGGGAAAATTAAGTATACCAGCCCATTCAAGTAAACCCAAAAAAGTTTAACACAGGGAGCACCCTTTATGTGGTTTTATCAGTCGCTGCGGTAACTAGGCCTTGTCTCCGTAATCTGTAGCACAACCCTACTTATTATTGATTCTTCACAATAAGTAACCTCAATCAACCCCTTATTTTGCAGCTTTCTGTTTCCAAGATGATACATTGTAGATAGAAAGGAAGAATGTTGGTAGTATTTGTCACCACAGAAGAGCAGAATGATGTGAATTCAGTGTACAAAAGAGAATGCTTCGGTGTTTTCGTTTTAGAAGATATATTCAGTATAAAGAAAATCGATTTGGTTCTTTAATGTTTGAATAGTGCGGTTCAGTTATCCCCTGGTATATGCTAGACGTGTTCATGATAATGGGTAATACCACTCATGTGTCTAAATGGCTGGCTCAAAGCCTGTCAGCAGGCATGATGCATTGGACATCACTGCTGCTGCCGCATGCCTCTAGGTTAACACCGCTCGAACTGTCCCGTATGTCTCCATTGCCCTAACAGCCACGTACCGCGCCACATCGGTTAGCACTGCGTAGGCGTCTGGGTGTCAGCCCTCGAGGGTGGATACAGGGATATGCGTGAGCCGGCTTCGGGCGGCGGTCGCGATAAAAGATTCATATTTTCTATACTTTGCAGCCTTTGCCGCGTGAAGGGATGTGAGCGGGCTAATGGTGCGCACTCCTTTTGGATGGCGCGAGTGGATTGACAAAAGGGGGGAAATTTGGGGTGTTTTTAATCCATGAAAAATATGGTCAGCTGTTCCCTGAGGGATGTCGTGATGTGGGTAACAGCTTACAATGTAAACGATTGGCGGGAAGCCGTCAAACGCTAGAAAAATGGCTGGAGGCCAGCCAACAGGTTCGCTGCATTTGACATTGCTGCCGCTGCGTCGTGAATGGAATGTCTTTGTCTGAAAATTTTTTCACACCGTCTGTGGTGTAAGCATAGATGCTTACAACAGCGTCGAATAATGCGAAATCCTGTGGAGAGTAGAATGTTCTAATGCTCATCAATGAACTAGATTATATGAGGTATCTATCTTGAACCAACGCGGCCGATCCGTCCTATTTACAGCAGAGTGGTAAATAATGTAATAGTATCTACTGCGCCATGCCAAAATTATTCGTCCTTACCACTAAGTTTGCACTGTAGACTGAGAGGTGACAACACTCCATTCCAGCTTTAGGAACTGTCTACTCACGGCCCGAAGTCAACTCTGAATTGAACACAAATTTCCACATTAAAGGAACCCTTACACTTCCATATATCAAAAGTGATATGGCGAAGCTTCATCCAAAGAACCAGTCTTTCAATTATTAACGCACCCCAATCTTCCCCATTGACCAAGCACATGCTGTCGATCTTGGTTCGCATTGCTGTATAGCAATGACGCTGTACCATTTCGGTATACAACAACAAAGCCCAATTCAAGATGTTTTTCGCTCTATGTGTGCCGCAGCAATACTCCTTTGAGATTATTGAATCCAACACCGTCTGCGCTTCTCAAAATATCCAAGAGTAAAACACCCAAACCTTTCCCCTTTTCAAAAAGCAGAGAACATAGCAATAATATAATAATTCACATTTTCGATTCTTAATAAGTCCATTACAAATTTTGCCAGATTCGATAAAGAGTTGAGAGGGGGATACAGATACTTATCCTATCTGGAGGCCTCTCGTAAGTAGCATTGGATGTATGTCCGTAAAGGGGATCCATTCGACAATTGAAGTTTTAAATGAGTTAAATAAATGAATGTAATTCAAGGACAGAGCATCATTCAAACCGTTCGACGGTCATCTCTTTCACAAAGGGCTTCTTACTGTCGTTTGATTGCAGCATATAGTTCAACATATAGGCTTATACTCAAGGGCAACGCTTTATGATGAACTTCATCCATGCAAGCGTAACCAAAAGGCACCTTCAAGCACAGCAATTATGCATAACATGAAACTATTAGCAGGAACCCTCCTCCGTATCGTACGTAGTTGCCATCCTCTAGACAATAATGATTTGAATTTGTACATCAGAATTCATCAGTACAACACAAGATCAGTCACCTAGGCGGTGGCTACAATAATTATTTGTGTCTAAACTGCATTGATGTACAGCAACTCGTCATCGACCAAAGTATTGTATCCACTTGTGCTAAGCGAATAGTTGTGACGGACTTCCATTCAGCAAAGCCAGGCCAAACCCTTGCGATTTCTGTACCTCAAGAGCACAATGAGTTATCCAAACTCTTTTCAACAGTGCCTGCATTGCTTCCTACCGTATTACACCCAGATTCCATTGCGATGTTTTATGGTTTCAATTGTTGGTTACAGACCTGCCATGAGGACTTTGCGTAATATCTTTCAGTTGTGTTCAGTCCAATGAGTGGGAGAGGTTTAGGGGTTTTTACTCTTGGAAGATATATTCGATCTGTCCAATGAGTGCATCCATGTGGTCAACAAAATTCGCGAAACTGGCCTTTCCAGTCACACGAGACCTTCGCAGAAAGAAGTTACTCGCCGGATCATTATATTTTCTGTTGCCGCAGAAGGGCAACTCACGGGAGTATTTACGGATAGTTCAGGAGGCTGGGAACACGGGGAGTTTTGAAGGTGGCGTTGTGTAACCTAAAGGGTGGCAGAGGAATTCATTCTTAGGGGGGGCAACGGGGCTGGTTTGCTGTATGAGATACATTGGCTGATACCCAGTCAACTTTTATGACGGTGTGATTGTACGTAAAATGTTTCGGCACGAGCAGAAGGGACTTCACTCTAGCAGTGCCAGCTGCCCATGTTTTTCGAATATTAATCTTCCCCCTCTACCAGCAAGTAGAGGGGAGGCTGCAAAGCAAACAAGCGGCATTGGAGGTTACTGCAACACCAATGCGGAGTGTCGCCGTAAAATAGTACCTTGCACCTTCGAAATCCGTTCCACTGTGCGAATGGCGACAGATCATAGTACAGAACACAGCGAATCTGGCTATATGACACTGCTATACAAGTTGACTGGGTATGAACTGGCATACCCGTTGCATAAAAAGGATACTCCGTGTTTCTCTCTATTTGTTAGTACGCAGCGGCAACCCCTGGCAGATTTGTATTGGTAAGAATGTCGGGTAAATGGGGTTGGTCCAATGCGAGTAGTGCTAAGGTTGAGAGTCCTATAAATGCGGAAATTTCCTCTTTTCAAGGCCTTCATTTGGAGAGTCTCCTCGCTCCCTCTACTGGATACAGTCGAATATATCCTCCAAGAGTAAAACACCTAAACGTTTCCCTCTCTAATACCGTACTTGACACTTCCCTACACAGCAACACATTTCACATTTACAATCCGTCTAAGTGATTGCGGGCCCAGGTATGCATCTGACATCTTTTACTATTCATTTTCCACTTTCAGATACTACAACACTCGCAGTAAAAATTTTGCCATTCATAATAATTATTGTCACACTACCATCACCATGTTGCTTCCAGTATGCCTGATCCCGTAAGAAACAACTGGCGTCACTTTAGGGAATGGCCCTACTTTCAAATGACCCTGCTTTCTGAATATGAAACTACCATAAATTTCTCCCCTTGTCCCCTTATCTTCTCCTGAACAGTCGAAAACAAGTTTGACTACTGTTGATTATACAAATTATGATCACTCTGGAAATATTTCCTGTGGAATCAGCGCCCCGTATGGTACAAGAGTTGAGTTCTTTGCTTCATAGCGAATAACAATGTCCAATCTCACGTTCACACATTGTAACCGTATAGAACCTGCATATATTGCTGCCATCAACTTTTTGAAACTCTTCACCTATATAAGCAGTAAATCTTTCCCTTTCTCTTTCCCAAACCGACGACGAATTGCTTCAGGTCTCCAACTATCTCCATCCAGAGGTTGAGCAAGGAAGGGAGCAAAATTCAATCCCCGGCGTACCTAGAAACTCGAACCTTGGATCCAATAAGCAACTATGACAGGTCCAGCCTCGCCTATAATTCTCTTCTTCTTTGCTCTCCTCTCTATCGCCAATTCCACTCCAAATCAAGTCACCCATCACCCATCCACCCTCCACCATGCCAATCGGATGGGTTCCGTAGGCCAAACATGTGTTTCAATAACCACCTGCAATAACGGCCTCGTCTGCGCAACTGGAAACCCACTAGGCACCTGTCAAGAGCCTGACTCAATGTTCGGCCTCTCTCATCTCGTCGTAAATCTGATCCAGCTCGACTACACTCCACAACCCGGCAACCGGAGCCCTTCCCCGGAGCAAGGTGGTCCAACCCTCACATCTCGTGCCATGGCGATAATCTATCTAAGTGCCCACGATGCATTTGCTCTATGCACAGGAGACTTTCGACCTCGCCTTACCAGAAGAATCCTGGCAACTGTTCAATCCAGTTCCAGCACTTTTGAAAGTGACTTACGCAGTCAACTTGGAATAGGCCGTGCTGGAACTGCCGACTTCCGTAACGCACGTAGGGAACAGTGCAAACTTGTAGCACTGGCTGCTGGATACAGCGCCGCAGAGTTGTTTTTTTCTCGCTCTCGAAGAGTTATTGAGCGTGTCAAAATTCGTGCAACTTCTAACGCCATCAATGGCGTTCTTCAGTTTGGTCGAGCTATTGCAATCGCGTGGGAGCGCCTTCGTAGGAATGATGGCTCCAATCGAAATCAACGAGATGATACGTTTACCTTCGAGTTTTTGCGGCATCAACCAGATCCGAACTTTAATATTGTTACCAACGAGTCAGGTTCCCAGCGGAATTTTGGACGATTCTGGGGACAAGTAGACCCATTCGTTTTAGAAAATGTTGAAAACGATGCGTTTCTTTCGCGATATCCGGATGTTGACTCTGCAGAGTACCGCGCCAACTTAAGGGAAGTGAAACGATTTGGCCAATGTAACGACATTACTGTAGAGATCGGGGGAAATTCTGTTCCTGTTAATGACCTGGGAGTTTTCTGGGGATATGACGGGATGCCTGGGATCGGCGTCCCTCCGCGTCTATATTTGCAAATCGTGCTGTCAGTGCGAGAGCTGTATGATCTCTCGTTTGAAAATCAGCTCCGGGTGTTGACAGCTGTAAATTCAGCAATGGCCGATGCTGGTATTGCGGCATGGTTTTGGAAGTTTAGATATGACTTATGGCGCCCAGTACTGGGGATTCGAATGGACTCGGTAGAGCCGGAAGAGAATTGGAATCCATTTGGAGTCCCGTTTAGTAATATTGATCCTGATACGGTGCCAAGTTGTGTGGGGTTGAATCCAGACTTCCCTGCATACCCCTCTGGACATTCCTCGTTTGGGACAGCAGCGTTTCAAACGTTAGCGATGTCCCTAGGTAAGAACCCGAGAGAAATTCGACTGACATTTACATCAGATGAGTTTAACGGAGTCACAGTGGACGGGATGACAAACGAGCCCCGCAGGATATTTACGCAAACATTAACCCTCGCGGACTGCATTTCCCAGAATCAAGACTCTCGAGTCTTCAATGGAGTCCACTGGAGGTTCGATTCAGATGGAGGTGATATGATCGGGAGACAGATTGCGGAAAAGGCGACTGACGAGTTTTCTCTTGTTGGATAGGATCCTATATAGAGAGAAATGAGGTTAGGTTTTTTACTGCCGAACTTAGCACCAATCGTAGTAAAAAGACCCTATTCAACCCCAGTCAATAGGAGGAATCGACTGTAACTGAAGACTCTCCAAGAGCTTCAGCACCCCAGTGTCTTAGATCGGATACATCTTCCAAGAGTAAAACACCCAAACCTTTTCCCCAGTGTCTCTGAATGGGGAACAAGCCGCGAAATGCAGGAGTTCCAAGCAGTTCTTCTCCTGGTGCGCAAGTTTTCTGCTTGTCCCAGATCCTATCTATACTATGACCAGCTCGCCCCTTTACACCGCCAGCAGCAACGCAACCGTTTTTACCCCTCTGGGTAATTGGAACTTGGAAGAACGTGCCGTTATAAATGTTCGGAACGTCGCCTTGCGAGCAACCTAAAGATTTTGGGTACCTACCCGTTTTCATACAAAGACAGAGAGGCCACAACAGCCGTTGCGTCAAATGCAGCATGTCTTGTAGCTGGAGTCTTACTATTGTTCTGGGAGAACGGACAAATACCATAACAGTCAGTTATTCTGACAAAAGGAGCCGGCTACTAACTACCCAGCAGCTTCCCTCCAAGTGATTCAATACTCTTTAACACACACATACTGGACTCCCCCGAAAGTAGGCAGCTTGTGTATGTGAAAATTATGAAAATATTTTAAAAGTACTGCAAAAACTATTTAATTGGGTTTCTATGTCGAGTATAGTGATGAAAAATTGTGGAATGGAATCATGGAAAATAATTTTATAATTTTTCACTAGCCTATAGTTTAATACATGTGAAGTAGTTTTTATGTATTTCAGTTGGTTTTTGAACTCTACATTTATAATTACTGAAACTACGTTACCAGTAAATTACCATTTGGATTAATGATCACCTGGATAATTATTCTATAGCTATTATTGAGGATGAACTGGGTCTACAAAAATAAGTATACTGCTGTTATCATCTTTGTAGGTTCGCTACTCTGATATGAAATATAAATATTCTTAGGTTGTCAGAAAAATTTACCAAGCCTCGGGACATTGAATACTCCCCGTCGAGCAATAAAATTGGTTTTATTTTTATTATTATTCTCAGTCCTATTCAGCTAATTTATTATCCATTTGTTAAGAATTATCTATTTCTTATCTACGCATTTCACTTAAGTTTTACAAATATGGACGCAGTTCGCCCCGAACTTCCTTCAAGGTCAAAATTTTCATAGGATCTCAGAACGTCTCCTTTAATGGATAGTAAAGGACCTAAACAATTTTTTTATTTTTTATGCTTTACGAAAATGGAATTGAGTCCATAATTTACTACCAGTATCAAATTTCAATAAGGTTCTGAAATTTTTACAAGGTCTTGTTTCAAAATCACAATTATATGAAGGCGCTCTCGAAATCTGTAAGAAAATTACAGATACAGAAATTCATTCTGATAATGGTGCATTGGCGATTGCCAGCGTTATTCATATGGTGGATCCTCTATTATCAATATCTGGTACATTTCAAAAAATTCTTGGATCTTTTTCACACTACTCGTGGTGATAACGCGTTTTTCTAAAAAGTATGCAGAGAATACTTATCCGACATAGTTAAGTCATGCACATTTTGCAATATCACAAAAAAAAATCTCGTCCTCGTGCAGTATCTATAAGTTCTCTATCTCGCGAATTTGATGAATTGGTGTGTGTGGATCACTTCTTTGTGGAAATTTTAGATATTTTTCACATCATGGACTCAGTTACTATATATTCTAGTAGTGCTGTTGTGCCCTCCTTGAAAATGCAAAAATATATTAAATCTGTTGAAACTCTCTGGTTAAATCCCTTCTTGGACCCGGATAAGATAATAGGAGCTCAGGTGATTGACAACGATACTTTTAAAAGCTATCAAGAGGAAAAGGGATTTTATTATGTCCTATTGGTTCTCGTCACCACAAAAGAAATTCTATTTACTCGAAACACAAAGTATTAAGGTATAGTTACCTAATTTTAAAATTATCTGACCCCAATGAAAGTGATACTGTTCGCGTGGCTCGATTGTTTCAAATATCGAATAATTTATTTGGAAAAGATGTTGTCTCTTATACTAACTTGCGACTAGTCACATCACACCCATCAGTAATTCTGGTCCTCAAATTATACCGACTGTTTTAAAAGAGCTCATAATGAGCTAGTTTCCAGAAGAAAATTAAATCTTATCCTGAAATCGAAGTCTGTAAGTGATATTTCAATTATTGTTAGCGATATTGTGGAACATTCTATTCATCTGCCAAACCTAGAATAGGGTTATGGTCATTCTCAGAACCAGTCTTATAAATTGGCGAAAAATCTATTATTGTTACAGTTCCTGGACTTGATGGAAGATTTATTAATGCAGCAATAGAAACGTTAGTCACTCAGTCTCGTCAAATGAACTTGCATATCAAATTCAACAAGCGAATGATTTATTGGACGAGCCAATTGGTAATTCGGTTGATGAAAATTCAGTAAACTGTGAAAAATTAAATATTCATGAAATCAGGAATTTCTGGGAAACAATATTGAAGAACATTTTGATGACTGCGATTTCTATCAAACTGAGGCAGAAAATGATGAAAATATTTCACACTTTGGAAATGTATTATCTCTTGAACATGCTCCGATTGAAACCGAAAATAATTCTCTTAAGCCTGACAATTCACATTCTATTGCAGTTGATGCTCATGAAATTGAATTACTAACGGAACAGAATTGAAATATTCGGAAAAACAAGATCTATATATTTATTGCACAATGTTTGGATCTAAAGATTTTTACTTCATCAAGCATCGGGACTACTACGCTTCATTATTTTAACTGCATACCGCACAGAAGAAAACATTTTTAAAAAACTTGTTCGAGAATTCATGTTTCAAAAATTCCTTCCGACTCAAAACTAATATATAGTCAGGTTTTATAGGCTTACTGGATCAAAATTTCAATGATATGAAAAGATGAATGGCCAAATGCAAGCAGAAACTGGCTTAAATACTTTTTCGTGGATACCATGGCCGCATCTTTTCTGGTTAGCTCTGACCCCTCCCTTCCTCCCTACATTGGCCATTCACAATATCATATACCAATCAGGCGTCAGTGCGAATTATAGCGTAAATCGAGGCGATTATCGAAGTGTTTGCCGAATATGACGATATAAGTGAACCGCTTCACATGATTAAAATTATGGATTATGAAAAATATTGTTGCAAGGCACGGATTGCTCCCCATAGAAATGAGGGAAAGAAGAAAAACATCCAAAGGCAGAATCATAATCTTGCTCTCCAATGCTAATTAGAATGCTTTTATCCATTGCTACAATTTTGAAATTGTATTTCTCAAAGGTCGATGTCAAATCAGCATTTTACAATATGGATCAGCAATTCGCGACTTTTACATGAGGCCCCCTCGAGAATCTACAGAAAATTATTTTAATTGGTCAATATTTTCTGTATCGTATGGCTTAGTCAACGCGAATGAAAAATGCCAAATAAATTCGGATTAGACATGTTTTGGTCTTGGCTTTAAATCAGTCGTTTATGTATCTTAATTATTTTTTATGTGTTCAAAGGTTCATTGATACTACTAATTATTATTAAATTGGTTTATGAAATACTTCCTGGTAGAACGGATCAATTCAATAGAAATTTTAGTCAAGACCATAGAGACATGTATTGGTTTAGAAAAATAGTGCACATGTCTGGGTCTTTCAAATTTAATAGTGTTAAAATCACACAGCTCGATGATAGCAAAATTAAAGTTTCAGGTGATGAAAAATTAAACGGAATTGAAACCCACATAATATCTAGAAATATTCTGAAACAACCTGATGACGAAATGAATTATTTTGAATCATTCTCCTTTAGTTCTCTGAATGTTTCGATTGTCTATTTGGACATGGTTTCTTCTCCTACATATGCTTTTACGGTCATTCAATTGCAACAAAAATCCAATCCATTGGCTTGTGATTTATCTATTCAATCTTCGATGTTACGAAATTTAAAATAATTTGGCTCTACTTGTAAATATCGACGCAGAAATATTGTGGAAGTTTTAATTTATCAGTTATTGTTTATTATTATACAGGAAAACCTGCAGGCTCGACAAATGCGCAGCTTGAATGTATTACTGGACTCTTAATTGGTTCCCTAAAATGCAATTCTATATTTCATTCAATTTATTGGCATTAACATTTATCACGGCGCCCTGTTAAATTAATTGCATCTGGTAAAATACTAGCAGCTCGTGAAGCTATTGAAGAAGGAACAATTAATGCAACAGAATGCAGTATGCTACTCACTATTAATGTTCCCCTACATGTTGCTGTGCTATTGAAGGATTTATTCAGTTCCACTTCCACATATCGTGTACCTGAAGACAATTATATAACAGCTGATGCCCATTTGATAAGATACAATTTCGAAACATACAAAGTGAAGAAAATTATTTGGATATCTGGTCAAATGAATCCATCCCTGCCCGTTGACAAAATAGGGATATTTCTGTTTCTGACAAACTCAAGCCCCTCTATTTGATGGATCTATACCTATGGGTATGAACAATTATTCATCTCGTGATTCATTTTAGTCAACAGAATAATAATATATACTAATTATATTTTTCAAAGGAAAAGTGGTGGGAAAACTGTAAAATAATTTTACAAGTATTGGAAAAATAGTCAATCGGGTTTTTATGTCAATTTAAGCGATCAAAAACTCAGGAAAATGTGTTTTTTCCGAGGTCAACACTTTTTAAGTACTAAGAACCATGGAAAGTTATTCTATAATTTTTAACTGGCCTATACTTTATAGTTTATTACATATAAAGCAGTTCTTACGTCTGCCAGTTGATTCCTAAACTCTTCAGTAATAATTAATGAAACTATGTTATCAGCAAACTCTTGTTTGGATTAATGCTCACCAGGATAATTATTCTATAATTACTATCGAGCATGAATCTGGTCTACAAAAGTTACTGTACTGTTTTAATCATCTTTTTATCTTTCTATTATGATCTACAGTGGAAATATTCCCAGTCTGTTAGAAATTTTTAGCAAGAATCGGGTCATCAAACTATTCCAGCCGATCTATATATATTACTTTTAATTTTTATTCTCAATCTTATTTAGTTAATTTATTATTCTGTTTGGAATTAGTTATTTCGGACCTACGCATTACATTTAATTTTTACAGTGTACCAATAAAGCATAATAAAGCGGTGGTAACTCTTTACGAATTGTATAGTATGGCTCAGAATCATGCGGAGGGTATGCAGAAACTAACTACGAATGCGGGCGACGGGTGGAAACTTGTCGCGCCTGCATCACTTGGACACTAAATAAAAAACTGGAAAAGATGTAGCGGAGCTCCTGTTGAGGGGAAGAACAGCGACGGGAAGCAGCGAAGGAAACAAGGCGGCGGAAGAAACCCTGGCTGTCGTCGCCCAAAGAGCCATAGATATCAATCCCGACAGGGTAGAGGAGGATATCGTTTTGGTCGCAGTAGTGGCCGCAATGAAGATGTTTGTCGTGATCTGCGAGTGTCGCGGCAGCGCCTGCAGTAACCGTATTTGGCGACATGTTGCGGTTGAAACCAAGAAAATAGGACCCAAACTAGTGTGGGGCAAATGGCACACGCATAAAAATGTTTTTTACTAATTTTGTGCCCTCGCTGTACAGAAGTAACTTTAATGGTTGGTCAACTTTAGATTATGATGCGTAGTTTACAGCTATAAATGATACATTACCATGGTTTTCCCTCTGGGATCATGAATATATATACTGTATATAAGGGCCTATTTTATGTGTTGGATCCCGAAACAGCCAGAATTATAGTCGCCGGAGGCCCGGATTGCAGATTGCAAAGCTGACGTAGCCGAAAATCTACTGTTTCTTACCCAAAGTTTTCATGCTATGAAGGCCATTAGCGAGCTGTTACGATTGCACTCCTTTCAAGTGGTGACAGTCAGGCGGAGACTCAGAAAAACTCTCAAGTTGACACTGTAGAAGACGCGTTCGCCCGAAGTTAAGCTCACGGAAACCGATCGTGTATCGAATTTACGACCTGGCGTTGTGCCATCTCGCCGACGCGACCGACGGTTTTCAACATTGAGACTCTATTATCTACTGACATTACTGCACTCGGCTGCCTCATTCTCACGGGGCCTAGGTTCCATAAAATGGTGGTAAATTGAACGCCCCCTAGATTGCGCCCTTCCTTGTCTCTGTTAGTGGTGTTCTCTCCCAAGCTACTGACAAAAAAACCACACTGAAGGAACCGGAGTTGGATGCACTTCACTAGGACTAGGATGAAGTTTGGGCTCCGCTCGGCGTGTTTAAATAACATCAAAAAGTTCGGAATGGCACGCAAGCTGAATCAAAAGAACCACAACTTGGTCTGTTACTGAGAATGAGTGCGAAAAGCTCTCAAAAAGGATAATTTATGGCGAAACGCACGTTTAAAAAATTTATTATGGAAAAATATACTTAGGGCCGAAAAGATTAACAACCTGAAGCATACTATAAGAATTACTGCCAAAGTTGGGGGATTCTCTCATAAAAAGAGGAAAGCGAAAAAGAAAAGAGTATCAAAAAATGTAAATTTCGTCACTTAAAAGAAAACAAATGTACATTTCGTCGCGTGAAAGAAATAGAAATGCAAATTTCGTCGCGTGAAAGAAATAGAAAGTGAAAAGGGAAACAAAGTTAAAGAACGTGAGAGTAAAACGTAAGAGAAGGGGATTTATGGGCTTTAAAATATAAAATCAGTTTTCGATTGATATTCGCGTAGCATTGATTCTTATTACTATATCACTCATATGATTTCAAATATTCCAATAAATAATCCCCTTACATCTCTACAAATGCACATTGCAGTCAAGATAAGGACGAAAAAACACCTCAGGGGTTGTAATTTACATCTACTGAGTTTACAGCATACATTGCCTTCCTTCTTACGTCCCGGCGTCAACCAAGCTGGGCGAAATTCCTCTGCCCCATGTGATCAGAGATCTGGAAACTTACCACGACATATGTTACGCTCGCAGAGCCTGTTATCTTTCATGTACTCAATGGAAGTGTCTCCGGTTTCGTTCATTTTATTCAAGCAAAACCAACCACAGATGGCTTCGGGGAATATAATCCACGATATAGTGCGTGGATAGCTACAGCTATGCTACAACAAGAGACAGGCTTTTGGGGCTTTCATGGCTCTCCGAGTTGCAAAAGAGCTGATGAACTGTGCCCCACCTTCCGGGTCTAAAGAAATACTGAACCAAAGGAACTCTCTTTGGAATTCCAATAATTTTGTCAAGTTCCCTATCTTACTCCGCAGGCGCCATGTCAAAAATAAAGCTGTGATGAAATGCTCTTATTTCTCGGCGGTCATCTCTTCTATTTACTACATGGAAGCGAGAAGACGGGTCGTCACAACCGCTTGCTTTATTTTCTGGTCATTAATATAAAAAGACAGTTGGCCACAAATTCGTGGAACTTCGAGAAGGTCTACATTGCACTAAGCTCAGTATTAGCGCAATTGAGCATACCATCGGAACGGACCTTCCTAAACCACCTGGCAAAATTTTGCGGGAGAGTTTACATCGTCAACCCGCTGGCTCCACTTAACGCAGGGAATGAAACAAAAGTTAGAGAACACAAAAAGAAATGTTTTAATTATTTTACTGTCAATATAACGGAGGGTTAAATTACCATTAGCTTGCTATAAATATACACAGGTCCTTCATCGGGAACTTGGCCAAATATAGACTTATTCCTTATCCTTCTTTACCGTCAGAGGTTCGCACCTGGATGCCTACGAGCCCCTAAAAGAGCTTCTAAACGACGTTTCATGTAATTTAGCAGTAAAGACAATGGTTACTTACGGAAAGCATGGAAAAGTCATCACTCAAATGCACGCCCCGGTGACCTCAATGTATAATGGTGCCTGTCTTATGGCTTTTTTTCGGGCCGTTTCGTAGGATGACGTGGACGAGATGCTAATATTTTCCTAAATATGCTTACACGCACCTGGACCTATTCCTAATGGAACATATAGCCTCACTTTACGTAATGAAATTACTCCCCAAATATTAGACTACGCAAATTTCCCGTTTGTACCACAGGCAAGTAGAAATTATACGCACGGCAGGCAGAAATATTTACAAACGATCCCAGAAAAGGTGAGTGGCAACTAATCTTGAAGAACTCCATTATCTCTCTTTCGAGCCCTGAAATAGTGCGTGCCACACCTGGTAGTGCGAGCTGATGTGTAACAGTAATTATACACAAAAACATTATGTAAAAAACACTTACTACAAGTACAGTATCTGAATTTGCAAGAGAATTTTAATTTTGTTGATTGGGACAATTTTATTTATTGTTTTAATTATTTTTCTGGTACGTTGGCAGTAACTGATGTCAGTGTACGTGGGAGTTCTACGCGATACAAAGGGCCATTCTGAAAACTTTTTAAAATTTACATCTTGTTTGTACTACTGCTTGGGCGATGGGTGTACTACCTGGATTTTTCCAATAATAAAATATCTTCCTCTATTCAATTTCGTCCATACACCATAATTGATTGTATATTATGGTATTTAGTAATTTTTCCGAAACTTAACAGCTAGCCAAAAACTCTATGTAAACTCAATAGACCAACTCCAGTAGAAGAAGTCAAGCAAATTGGAAGAGAACTTCAAGGGCAAACCAAAATAGTTGAGAATCTGAAAGGAAGGTACTGATGTAAGGTTCTTTTCTTTTATACTACCCATGAAGCGTATAATGGTAGGCTGTGCCCTTTCTGCATTTACTTGTAGCCCCTTGACTATCCTCTCGGAGCCAAATCTTCGTGTTCCCAACACTTTACTTTAGTACAACTCTTGTTGCTTGCAATAACTTCGTTCTAGGATAAATGGTTCTGAAAATCTCATTCTCTGCAAATTATTGCTACCATTTGGTACTGCAATAGAGGAATGTTTTCTTGAGGTATCCGAGTAGTAAAGTGTTACATTAAATTTCATTTTTATATTTTAAAGTTATTCAGCAACCACGGATCTTATTGCTGCTCGTATTTCGTTCACAGCACTAAAGATTGGAGGCGTTGAAGAGTTTATTTATTTAATATGTACGGTACTGTTTCAATGTATACAAAAACGTAAAACATCTTTACGGTGATTCAAAAGGAAGTATTAATCCAACCTAACCGATGAGTTTTAATTTACTATGAATGGGTGCAACTTCAATTGGTTATTGGATCGGTCTTCAAAAGAATTCGATAAAGGATTAGAACCAGATGAAATGATCCTCACCGACACAGAGGCCCCTCTCAACTTTCCTGAGTTGTTAAATGCATTGGTAAACTTGTGTTATTTTTCCGAAGAGGTTGGGTTAAACTCTCTAACCAAGTACTGAATGATGCGTTAGGCGGCCATGGAGGGAAATCGGACCTCTTTATTCCCACGAACCGAGGGCCTCCATAAGTTTAAATATCTAAAGTGCACCATTGCAGACTTTGTTAAAAATGCTGAGACATCCCAGTCACTGGGTGAAATAGCGGAGGAATACCATTTACCAATGCCACTATCGTCTCCAAGGAATAAGTTAAAATGGTAAGCAGCCAACTCATTAGCGTTGAAAGTCATAAGTTTGGATTTCAGAACTCTGGAAGAACCACTGAGAAATCAGGTCCTCTAATCGTCTGGGCACCGCAAACTTACAGTTGGGGACCCTTTCCCTGATCATCAAGAAGAAAAATTACGGTACTTTGAATGGTTAAGAAGTCTTCCACTACCACAATAAGTGCATAAATTTGAAATAATATGCTTGGAGAATTCACACGGGATTATTCCTTGCGGGAATTGTAGTCAGTACGGTCATCATAAAAGTAACCGCTGGAATAAATATTGCACACGGTAGTAATCTCGGAAGATGTAGACTTTAAAATAAACTTTTACAAAAACTATGACTATTAATAGAACAATACCGGAAACATAACTCTCTTTGAAGAAATCGGCCAAGTAAATGTGGAAAGGGGATGCAGATGGTAATGTGCTATCGAAGAAACCCAGAAAGGCTCATCAAATGCCTAAGCATATTTTATCAACTGTAACTCTCCGTACGAAAAGATATGATCAGTTTGTGCAGGGATTGGAATATGATCCGACAAGGAAGTTGAAAAATAAAAAAGAAGTTAAAAAAATTTCTCTAATGCTCTATATAGTGTTACGCACTGTATATTGCCACATGTTTGAGCTGATCTACTTTAGATCAGCTTTAGAGGGTTTAGTCTCAGTCTCTTACTGTCGTCTTCATGGCTTCTGGAAACTTCCTTCGGTCATCCGGAAGCAACAGTTGAATAGTGTCAAGGGCTAATTAAGCCCGTTCTTCCTCCATCTTCTGTCTGAGAAACTTTTCTTACCACCTTCTCTTCTCTAACTTCTCCCTCTTGATCTCTCGTTCTCTCACTCTCTCACCCCGCACTCCCTCATTCTGCCTTCGTCCGTCTTTCTCTTTATCCCTCGCTCAATATACTCGTTCTTCCTACCAATATATGGGTCCAGGTCGCTAACCATACTCAGTTACTTTCGCTTCGGCATCATTTTCTTCTTCGCTAACCACTTCGGGACTACTCTACGCAATTAGTAATAGCCGGCCTTCGCCTAGCTTTTTGCGACGCTTTCTACTACTTACATGCTAAGTAAGCTGCTTCTGATCCAAGATTGTGATCCGACAAGGGTCATAGATGAGGGAAGAGTATTTTTGTTTTAGGACAGGTTTGGATTGGGTTGCGCAGGAAATGAGGAAGGAAGAGTGGCCAAAAAATGCCTTTTTCTGCGACTTTTATTGCCTCATTATCCCACTGAGCAAGATGCAGATCCTCTTGGTGACATCTGCTCTATACAAAGTCCAACGGAAGCTTTTCATAAATTATATGGTCAATATGAGGTGCTGATGTTAGGCTGTTGAAGCTATCCGGCAAGCCACTGAGGAAGGTCATGGCTATTTTTCTGTCTTCGACATATACGGAAATAAAGAACGTTCTCATTTGGATGCCTTCGTGAGGTATACAGGCGACGTCTCGCTCTGAGCTTATTGAAGGGATTACGCGATTTAAGTATATAACAAATAAGTTCCTACATTTTCGTGGCCGTAGTGGCACTCTGAACCTGTTCAAGGTGGGCATCTGAAAATGTAATTCTGATTTCTTCTTGGTAAGCCTAAGCTACCTTTTGATGCAATCATTTGCTTTCCGATAATACAAGGGCTGAAAACATACATAAATGTTGTAAATCAAAATTTATCAGCTCAAATCGACGGAATAGAAGTGAAAAACCCTCTTAACTTTGACAAGAGCATGATAACAGAAGCTTTTGGAGATGTAGACAGTACAGATTTCATCTCCACCTATTATAGCGAATATTCAGTGGCACACGGCATGTCCTAAACTGGAAGAAAATATGATGAAAGTATGCTAGTCACCGTCTGGTGTTGATGCGATTCTTGTTACTACACAGACAAAGACTAGGATTGTTAGCCACCTATTGACTTTTATATTCTGTAGCAATTTGGGAGAAATTTGAATTCCAGGATAAGATTGGCAGTGTGAAAACTGGATATACATCCGAAGCAAGTAAGTATTTCCTGGCGAACAAACTCATAGTTATAGTTTTAATGAAAGCGGTCGTTCAAAATGGAGATTACAAAGTCTACCTGAAATTAGAGCAAAAGATCTGGTATTAGCGAAAATTGAAACAGATCCCCTCTTATGCATCTAGAAAAATATAAGAGATACTAATTTCTTCCAAAGTCATTGCACAGCGTGTTTCCGATTGAAGAAAAGAAACTGTACTGATAACTAAACATTTCAAGATTTCATATACTGAACCAATTTACCATGGAAATAGACATCAAGCCCCAAATATGACCAGTGTTTTTCGAAAATGTTTTAGAAAATGCTGGAAAATGATATTATTCAGCCAGTACGGTCAATTTCTGTCGTACTTGAGACATAAATGGTGCAAACATCTTTCCCTTAAATATCGAAATCTAGAGCAAAAATATGATAACGGATCGATTGTGGATTCAAATTTGTGGGAAAACCCATAGATATTTGGCGGACTGTAGATATTACAAATCAAGTGACCTTTTCGTAGAATCCTATATATGAAGAGTACAAATGCAAAACAGCTTTTACCATCTAAATTGTCAAATTCAGATTAGAAGTAATGGAGCTCGCTCTCATGAATGTACGGGTCACATTGTGGAGCAAAATGACTGCTTTGAATTGACCTCCATTTGCAAATGTGTACATTGATGATGATTTGGCCGTTTTAAATTATTGGATGAGCATATTTTTTTGATTTCAAGACAGTATTGAAGGGAGTATCAGAGAACCGATTTAAAATCGAGTTTGGAAAATGATGTTTCGTACAGTATTATATCAAGATATTAGGACAAATTGTAGTCACGGTAGATCCAGGGAAAGAGAATGATCGGACTAAATCCAAGACCTGCTTAAAAGTGTTAGGTTCGAAGCTTCTGTGGTATACTATCGTATTATAAAAGGTTCATCTGAAATTATGCTATGACAACGGCATTGATAGACACAGAAACTGCGAAAACTGGGAAGTATTTCCGAAGCAAAGAAATGCCAATTAAATTCGATGTACCTAAAAGATATCCACGATCCCTACATCACTCATTTGTTGAAATTGAATGCATCTGGTCAATCTTTGGCATAAACTGTATCCTAAATCATGTTGAAAAGGGCGGCTTAGACCCTTTAAATCACAAATTTCACTTATAGTGACGCATAGAAGGTACATTATTTGTCTGAGCAGGAGGCACTGGTTTCTCGTTGAGAAAGTCCCGCATTTATCTGTTATCATCCGAAACGTTTTATTTCATAACCGACCACCAGGAACTTAAGGTAACATTCTAAATGGGAGATTCACATAGTTGGTATGCTACATGGCTTGATATTTCGCATATTATTGCTTTGATATACGTATTTGGAAGTGCGCAGAATAGCATTTGGGAATTTTTTTTTGTTGCTGTAAGCAGCTTACAGTAGCTCAAGTGGAAACACGGAGAACATGACTACACATACTGCCGAAGCGGTGTACGTATGTGTGTGTAAAGATCCTAATGCGGTTACTAATCGGTTGGTTACTTACCTCGTCTGAAAAAGCTGTAGAAGTTTGATAAATTTCTCCTGGGAATATCACTGGAGTGACAGAAATGCCCGGATTGTTCAAAAAAATTTTCAAGCTAAAATTCAAGTGCTCATTTGATACATAAAAAGTACTCTTGAGTAAGAAACGTCTGCATGGACCAAAGAGAATAGGTGCGGGGGGAACAGAACTTTTTTTCTGTGTACGTGAATGCTTTTTAAACCCATTAAAACAGCAACCGTACAAGTAAATCAACTGAAACATTTAATCAAGATATTGAGGCTGTTTCAAAATGAACTAGGTCAATGGCATATCGAAACAATGAACCTGCACTGTATGTGCCGATTATTGCCGAGCTTTTCTTTTTTGCGCCTAGAGAGTAGCAAGGGTCTTCCTGACGCAAGACTTTGGTGTCCTATACTTAATCCTTACAGACTGGGCAATCACCCGGGAATATCACGTTTTGCTAAATAGAACCAAGTTCTTGTGACTTTCTTGTCCAAATAATGTTATGCGTAGACACTGCGCGATTAAAAAGAAAAAAGCCACTTCCGCCGTACTGGAGGCAAAGCAGCGTCAGCACTAGAGCATCGCGGTGCCAGCACGATGACAATGTTAGGCACAGATTTTTTTGCTGCCGTAATCTACAAGCCTATAGTTTACTGTACTACCTCCCCTTGTCCAAATTTGCTTATAGTTCCGGTCCTTCCTCGTCCTCCCTGAATCTCGCTTATCATTTCCGCGGTCCTCTCCAAATTTACTCCCATTTTATCTAGATATTTTTATACTGTATCTACCCCTCTGAATCGATCCGGAATCAAGTTCTTTTTCCCTTTTTGCTTACCTTCTCCTCCAAATTCGCATTTTTGAGAAAAAAAGCGGAAATGCACTACTACAAAAATCCTTTGTAGATTTATTTTAGCTATTTCTAATCTAAAGAGCCTATTTAAACCCCTTTATTCCGAGTTTTAAACGTTCCTGATCATTTTGCTCAGCACTGCTCTCCCCTTACACACCCCGCTCACCCTTTTTCCAGAAATTTGACATCAAATCACCCCTCTGTCCCTATCTCCAAAAACCGCCCTTCCGTCCCATCAATGGCCTTCGTCCCGCCGCCTACGGGCCAACCGATGCCGACGACTATATCCGGCGGCAAAAAAGAAGCAAATTGTCGAGTTCGTTCGCCGCCTCTTAATAGAAAAGAGGCGAGAGAGGTAAGTGCGGATGAGACTGAAAAAGTCGAGGAGGAGAGCGGGGAGTCCTTTGAGGAATGGTTAGCCCCTGAGCTAGTGTACGAGACTCAGGAGAAGGATGGGGAGGATGAAGGGGAGGAAGAGGAGGAAGAGGGGAAGAGGAGGATGATGAGGACGAGGACGAGGACGAGGACGAGGTGCATGAGGGTACAGGGGGGAATGGAAAGTGTTGGACTGATAGGGCCTGGACTGGAGAGTATAGAATAGGTGGTGCCGATGATGGAACCGGATGGAGATATCTATAGTAGTTTAGATATCTCCCAGGAGGGAATAGAGAGCTGTGAGCCATTCGCAGATATTTGTGGGACTGCTTGGACAGCATGGATATTTTAGAAGAGTTGTTTGGATCTGATTTAGAGAATGGGAGATAAGAGGACCTCATTGATTGTTAGTTTCTTAAGTATCTTTTGTTAAGAGTATTTCATTCACACATATTGTTTCTGTGCATTTCCTGGTACCTTCTGTAGTTTTGTTCGAACTTTAGGGGTAGCCAAACGTCTATATAAGCTGAGTAAACTGCTTCCTTCAGTGGAGGTGAAGCAAGTTGGCAGACAACTTCAAGTCAAGTCCGAAATAGCTAGGAAGTTGAAAGTCAACTTCAGACCCAAGAAGAATTTATTTTACGCTAGTCACTAAGCATGGGTGGTAGACCCTGCCCTTCCGTACTTGCTCGTATCCCATTCAACTGTCTTTCCTATCCACTCCTTTCTGTTCGTTCAACTATACCACGGTAGCACTTTTGTCGCTTGCAACACCTCCTTCTTGGGTAATTGGTTCTGAGGATCTGTTCCCTGCTAATTTATCCCTAACATTTTGGTACTCTTGTGGAGGGGGTTGCACCCGAGGTAATTGAGTTGTGAAGTACTAGGTCCACTTGCAGTTTGATATTTTTTAATTTTTTTTGCAGCCATGGATCATAATACTGCTCGTATATCGTTCACAGGGAGCAAGAATGAAGACGTTGAAGAGTTTCTTTACACATATGTCAACGTTGTGATGCGAGAGAAGGGCGATGAAGAGAAGGCCGCAAGTATCTTCGCCTATCTTCATGGTGACGCAAAGCACAAATATAAGTCCAAGTTTATTGACGGGTGGTCCCTTAATGGGAGTGGGCGCAACTTCGGCGAGGTATGTGAGTGGCTTGTGAGATAGTATGCTAAGGAGGTGGAACCAGATGAGATGATTCGTACCGTCATAGAGGCCCGGCTCAACTTCGACGATTTGTTAAGCTCATTGGTATACTTGTGTGATCTCTATGAAAAGGCCGGGCTCAACGCGCAAGCCAAGTACGGAATGCTGCGTAAGGCGGCGGTGAGAAATAAGCGGCTCTCAGATTTCCTCCCCATCAAGGGCCCTCACTCTTTTAATGAACTGAAGGTTACCATAGTATAATTTGTCAAAAAATTGGAGACGTTTCAGTCACTAAGTGAGGTACCGAGAGAAACCTGTACATCGATGTCTATCGTACATCCTGAAAAGAGTTATCAAAGGCCGGCTACTAGTGCAGCGGCATTAGAATCTGTCAGGAGCGATGTCAAAAACTTGGAAGAAAGGTTGGAAACCCGATTCGAAAATCGACTTGACATGATAACCTCGCAGTTGGAAAGCCTTACTCTTACCATTAAGAAGAATCAGTCTGGGGCTCCTAAGGCCGCAGAAGTCTGTTCTTACTGTCACAAGCCTGGACACTTTGAAAACAGGTGTCCTGATAATCCACATAGAAACACTCGTTGTGCAAAGTGCGGTCGATATGGGCATCATGAAAGTAACTGCTGGTCTAAAGACAACAGAAGAGCAAATTTATCGGAAGCAAGGAG
This sequence comes from Kappaphycus alvarezii, assembly GCA_002205965.3. Taxonomy (NCBI): domain Eukaryota; phylum Rhodophyta; class Florideophyceae; order Gigartinales; family Solieriaceae; genus Kappaphycus; species Kappaphycus alvarezii. The sequence goes on from NADL03000782.1 coordinate 83,640, forward strand.
TGAGTCAGGACCAGAGGTGATAATCTTACAAAATAGAAGGGAGCAAAGGTTGACGGATGCTGGTAACGTATCCATCGCTGAAGAGATTAGTCAAGTCAATGTGACAAAAAGGGATTGGAAAGGGAACATTTTATCGAAGAAACCTAGGCTAGAGTATGGAATGCTGGAGCATATCCCAGCACCTGTACCTCCTCGAACCAAGAGGTCTGATCAAGTTGTTCCAGGAGTGGGAGTCACTCCGGCCAAGAAGACGAAAAAGAGTAAGAAAGTTAAGAGTATCTCTAAGGACTTACTAGAGTATGTGAAGAGGTAAAATTTGGTGGCTGAGATTGCATCAGCCCCAACTGTGATAATGTTTGGTCAACTTTTGAGGGGCGACGCAGAGGATGCGAGAAAAGAACTCAAAAAAATTATCAGGTCTAGTAGGTCCGCTAAGGGTAAGAAACTGTTTCTTCGATCGGCCTCGACAGCACCAAGACGTCTTAAGCTGGTACCAATCAAAGTAATGGGAATGAAAACCCAAGCTCTCTTCGATTCGGGTGCTGTTTCAAACCTCATTTCAGAAACTTTGGTGACAGATATAGGTCTTGAAGTTATTCCAACGACTCGAAAAATAACTGTAGCGGATGGAACCGTCTCAAAATGCATGGGCACTGTTGACAAGGTTTCCGTGTTCTTTGGGGACTCTAAAGTTGATGTAGATTTTCTTTTCATGCCTCATCTCCCTTTATATGCAATCATTGGCTGCCCTACCATGAAAAGACTAGGGACCTGCATTGACTTGGGCAATCAAATGGTTTCAGTTAATGTTGATGGCAGAAACGTGAAGATGCCCCTGGATTTCGACAAAAGCACACATCCGGAAGATTTAAAAGAAACGGAAAGTGAATATTTCACTTCTAGCTATGACAGCGAAGATTAGGAACCAACTAACACTGTCGAAAGTGGAAAAGGGTACCCTCAAGGGTAATGAACATGGCATGGGACGATTATGATTCTGGGTCTGAAACAGATGAAGACTGGGATTCTAGGGTAGGTTTGACCCCTGAATGTGTTTCTTTTTGCGATAATATCAAATCAAAGGACAGAATTCGAAGCATGAAAGAAGATTACAATTGCAATGAAAACAAGAATATATCGAATTCCATATCTGAAGGTGTGAGCAAGCTCGAGGAGGTCCTTCAAAATTTGGAGGGAGGCGCTCTAGAAGGAGACCAGCGCACAATGGCAGAAATTCAAGAATAATTACAGCACCTTCCAGCCCCCGCCTCAAAGAAAATATCCGACATTTTAACATCTTCTGAAGAAATTGCATGGAGCTCTTCGGATCTTAGACAAGGAAGCGTACCGGTCACTCACTCATTTGAACTTACCAATATTCAACCAATTAACCACAGGCCTAGACGTCAACCACCAAAATATGACCACTTTATCTCAGAAAATGTTACAAGTATGCTGGAAAATAATATTATTCGGCCAGTTTCATCCCCATGGTCATTTCCGGTTGTGATAGCACCAAAGAAGGATGTAAAACTTCGCTTTTGCGTCGATTACCGACAATTGAACCAGAGAATGATACCCGATCGATTTCCGACTATAAATGTATGGAGAAAAACCTCGAAGACTTGAAGAAAGGGAGATAACTCACCTCAATTGATCTTCACACTGGTTACTGGCAGATTCCATTGGATGAAAGAAGTAAGTAAATAACAAGTTTTACCAGCAAAGGCGGTACATTAAGGTTCGAAGTGATGACTTTTGGTCTCATGAACGCCCCAGCTACATTACGAAGAATGATGAACGAGGTTTTGAAAGGACTTCCATTTGCAAGAGTTTATATCGATGATGTGGTAATAGTCAGAAAAACGTTGGAGCAGCACATATCGCATGTCAAGACAGTAGTGGAGTGGATATCTGCATACAGCCTGAAAATTAAGTTGAGCAAATTCTTCTTTGCGAAAACTCCTACCCAATTTCTCGGCCATATCTTCGATCAAGAGGGAACTAGATTGGATCCAGAGAAAACGAAAAAAATCAAGTTGGCACCAACGCCCGCCTCAAAGACGGAGGTTCGAAGCTTCTTAGGACTGGCCTCATATTACAGAAGCTTTATCAAAGATTTCGTCAAGACTGCAGCACCATTACATGCCAGTACTACAAAGAACGAAAAATTTTACTGGAACAAGGAAATGCAAACTGCATTTGAGGAGCTTAAAGATAAGCTATGTGTCCCCGAGTTCTTATGTATCCAGATTTCAAGAGACCATTTGTTGTGGAGACAGATGCCTCAGAACGGTCTTTGGGTGCCGTTTTGTCCCAAAAAGATGAGAACGAAAGATTACACCCGGTTCAATTCGCAAGTCGTACTCTGAATGATGCGGAAAGGAGATATTCAGTCTGGGAAAAAGAAGCGCTCGCTGTTGTCTTCGCACTGAAAAAGTTTCGCGTGTACCTTTTATCACTCGAGAAATTTGTCTTGATAACTGATCACCAGGCACTTAAGACAGCATTCCAAAAGAAAGATGTACATCACCGTTTGGCCCGATGGCTCGACATTTTCGCAGAATATCGATTTGAAATTTTGTATAGACCAGGACGCAATAATCAGCCTGCCGATTACCTATCCCGCTTGAGGAATCCACTGAGTCCAAATGAAAAAGCTTCCGAGGACATCGTCGGACTTGCCGAGGTGCAAGTGCAGAACAATAACGAGTACGAAGGTAAACTTCACGGACTAATTAAATTCCTTGATGGATTAGAAATGAGAAAGCTTGATCTGGAACACAGAAATTGGGTACGCAGGAACCAAAAGGCTTTTACATTGTGGAATGGGAAACTCTTCTGACACAAAAAAGCCGGTACTCGACTAGTGGCCCCTATGAAAGAAAGGATGAAGATCTTGAGGATTTGTCATGATGAGTTAGGGCATTAGGATCTCGAAACAACCAAAACATTCGTAGCTGAGAGATTCTGGTGGCCCAGTATCCATAACGACGTCTATAATTTCGTGAAAAGCTGCGAAAACGGTCAAAAAGTCACTCCGATACGAAAATGTAAGATAACTCTAAGCTTTCCAGTTTCCGGTCTTTTTGAAACATTCTAAATTGACTTTGCCGGCCCATTCAAGGAAATCTCTTCCGGAAACAAATATCTACTTATAGGGGTGGAACATCTTCCTGGATGGCCAATAGCAGTTGCAGTTGAAGAGGCTAATGCTGAAGTGGTCCTGAGATTCATCGAAAAAGAAATAATTGAATTGTTTGGTCTTCCAAAAAGAATCATCTCGGATAACGCCCTTTGTTTTACTGCAACTTCACTACTTCGTTTCTTGGAAGAAAAAGGTATTCAGCTAAAGAAAGTTCTCGCATACGCTCCTATGTCAAACGGGAAAGCGGAGAGGATGGTTGGAACCATCAAACGAGTAATATCGAAAATTATGTCGGAGAATGAAATCCAGTGGAAGATGCCTTACCAAAAGTGCTCTACGGCTATCGTCGAAGAAAAGGAAGAAGTGGACGCACACCATTCGAGCTTATGCACGGAAGGGCTCCTAGAATGTTACAGAGAGACATGGAAACAAATGTTATCGATGAAGAAAGTAGAGAAGTCGAACTACTGGCCACCGAAGGCTGGAGATCACACCACGCGCTAACACAGACAAAAAAAAGGATGCAGAGCCTCCAGTCCAAAACTTTTCAGTCGGCTCTAAAGTACTTGTAGCACACGGAAAAGCAATGCAACAGGCTGTGAGCTGGCCGGCTTCCAAACAAAATACTCGAACCCTTGCATCTTCACCGAGGAAAGACACCCGCATTATAAGCCCTGTTCAAGCTCAGGGAAGAGACCAAGGAGGGCCATCCATGCACGTCGTCTGGCCCCTTACCATCAGAGGCCTGCAGAATTCCTTCTCACACAGGACTATGCACAACCACGGGCATACTCACCTTTAACTATAGAATGATTCCTATGGGAGTAAAAAGGTCCTGGGAATGGGTCATCTCGACTACGCGTGACTACTACGAACTCCACGTAATCATCCATTTCTACATTAATAAATGCCTATGTTTTCGTACGTTGAACGAACCATTACTACCTCAAAAAGATTTCCGACTATTAATTAGAGTTCTATTCTCATTCCAAAACGGAAGGTTCACGGAAGCAGGTCCAGAGGTTTTGTAAGTCATACACCATTACTCTATAGGAAGGTATGGAATGGTAGCTGCCGGAGACTTGTCGCAAACATATCTGAAAATTATCCGTCCGGTTTACGTATTTCTCAAGAAGAACCGAGATGTCCGACTGAGAGGTTACAGCTTGCCCCCTGATATGAAATATCGACTGGTCCCGTATCCTCTATGAGAAACTTACGTTGCTCCGCTCAGAAACACAACCTCAGCTGAAGACCAAGATCATCCCGAGACCGTGATGATGATACGAGCTGGACAATCAAGTGACCGGGGCGGATCATCGAAGAGGGCAAGGCGTCGGGAGCAGCGAGGAAGATCGCCAAGAATCACCTCAAACACCGCCTAGTCTCCCAGGGGGAAACTATGCATCCTTAATTATTGGACGGCTACCAATTAGGCGTTGGCTTCGCGAAATGACAGAAGACCCTCGAGAAGCAGATGTAATTTCCTTTTTTGCCATTAGTATTTGCATGTGCTTCCAGACCATTCACGGGGCGCACCTTACTCGTGAGTACTTAGTACTTATGCTGAGAGTTTTTTTCTCCTTCAAATACCCGTTTCTGGACCCGTTGCCAGAAAAGTTTGCATACTACGTTTGATATCTCACATTCGGAAGGTTTGGAGAAGTGAAACGGGAGGAGCTCATTAGAGAACACTATGAAACCATACGCCGAATCTACGAAACTCTTGACCAAGGAGATGAGCCAGTTATCGCACGGTACACAATATCTCATCATATTGGAAATGAGCTACTACCATATTCTTACATTGAACCCTATACTCTTCCTGATGAATGGATAGAACTCCCACAAGAACAACAAGAGCATTGAGGATGAGTCGGGACGATCGTCTTGAGCGAAAGGGCGTGATGTGCGCAAATTCGCACACGAAAAAATCTAGATGAGGACTATAATTGTATACAGTATCGGAATTGGCAAGATATTTTTACAGTTTTTGAATTTGCAAGATATTTCTAATTTGGGCACGTGTGACAAATTCATCGGTTGATTTTTTATTTTAGGACACACTGTCATAGTAGATGTCAGTACAGTTCCAGGTTGTGGGTAATACTATGAGTGACTCTGAAAGGTCTATATATTGGCCACATCAATTCCAATCCCTGGCCGATGGGTGGCTGGCATGGGTATGGCACTTAGATATTTACGTTGAAGGAATATCTTCTAATAGTCTCTCTGTTTCACACGATTCCCGTGAATGCATTTTATGGTTATTGGTATGTTTGTTTGAGACTTTTGGGGTAGCCAAAAGTCTATATAAGCTGAGTAAACTGTTTCCTTTAGTGGAGGTGAAGCAATTTGGCAGACAACTTCAAGTCAAGTCCCAAATAGCTAGGAAGTTGAAAGTCAACTTCAGACCCAAGAAGAATTTATTTTACGCTAGTCACTAAGCATGGGTGGTAGACCCTGCCCCTTCCGTACTTGCTCGTATCCCATTCAACTTTCTTCCCTATCCACTCCTTTCTGTTCGTTCAACTATACCACGGTAGCACTTTTGTCGCTTGCAACACCTCCTTCTTGGGGTAATTGGTTCTGAGGATCTGTTCCCCTGCTTATTTATCCCTAACAAAAGGATAAGACTAAAGGAATTACCATCAAATTGGAAAATTATCTCTCATAAAAAGAAGAGCAAGAAAAATATGAAATAGTATAAAGCCATGTAAAATTCGTGACGCAAAAGAAAAGAAAAGGCAGCGGCAAAGGGAAAGTGAATTAGTACAGAAAAATGAAAGAAAGTGGCTTCCTGAGCGTAAGGAGGTTACCCCCATCGTTTCTCTCATTATCCTTACCACGCTTCTGTGCCGTACTATACAACTCGTAAATATTGAGTTTTGGTTCTTACTATACCTTCCAGATTCACAACCTGTTCAAGTTTTGTGTTGCTATTCAAGCCGGCCGGTCCTCTGGTTCCATTTGGAGCATTCAGCCTGGCTTTCCCAGTCATTTCTATATCTGTGACGCAGAACACGACTGAAAAGCCTTCAATGCTGCCTACGACTGCTACCGAACCCTCGCGCAATATTCCAGAAACTTCGACGCACCCATTCCCAATTTCTCTGGTATACTAGATCTCAATACTGATATCTCTGCTGATGAACCCGTAGCCGTATGGAAAGGTTTGCGTTCCAAAATATCTACCTTGGAAGACGACAAATGCGAATGATTTTCTAATCGATCCTTCGCCTCAGCTCTTCAGTACATAGTGTAACAATACAAGAAAAGTAGTGTCTTGCATTTTCGTGTGTGGTCGCAACAGTGTCATTATTTATGCATTGCTGTGACACCTTTAGTTTCTGTATATTTTCAGTGTATCATTATTTGTTCTGGAGACGTCTAATGTAGCCATTAGAGCATTTAGTCTCTGTCAACTTAGAATGTCTTTTATTGTCTATATTGTTCTAGTGCTGTGTATTCAAACCTGGTAGAGGTCTGTTACTCTCTAGAAATGGGTTAAAAGAAGCCATTTTCTTAGTTTCCGGAAGAAATTCCGCCATCAACCCACACAAACCACGATTTCTCATCATCCTTGCAATACCAACCTTCCACATCCCTGTTTCCTCTATCTCTCGCAGCACACCAGCTACTCATCTTCTGTACTGGTCGCATCGACTCGCTGGCTGCTGCTTTCGCTTCGATTTTTCCCTTTGGTATGTAACACTGTCAAGGGTCAAAGTGTCATCTGCTGTCTAAATGGCTGAAATTGTTTCAGGAATCCTTAAAAGGTCAAGGTGCTTAAGACCTGGCTGAAAACAGAATCCTTGACTGATCTTAGGACTTTTATGGGTCTGTTACATTTCTTTCGTCGTTCTGTTGCGAGATTCTCTTGTATTGCTGTCCAGCAACTATTCACACAAGGACGGACAAGGCATTCATAAATGGGACAAAATAGGCGATGAAACATTCAAGAAGCTCAAGAATGCAATCACATAAGCTCCTTTTCTAGTCGCGCTTGACAGGAAGATCAGCGTTCGAGGACATGTTGATGTATCGCAGATTGCTGTCGTTGGGACTCTGACCCAGTTGGACGTGAATGGAAGGGACCTCGATATATCTTTTTATTCTAGGAATAATAGTCCTATTGAGACAGACTAAACTGCAAACGCCAGAGAGCTGCTGGCTTTGATCAGGATCTTGAATCTTTTCAGATGTCACCTGGAAGGATTTGTGTTCGGGATCCTCACGGATAATCAAGCGCTGCGATGTTTCTTTACAAAGCCGAAACGTAGTGGCAAAGAATCACGTTGGCTCGAGACCCTCGGTAACTTTGGAATATTTACCGTTACCTTGAAGCATGGAAAGATCAATGTATTGGGTGATGCATTGCCAGAAGCCCCCTATGTACTGGAAATAACTAAGGAAAACTCTGTGAACAGTTTTGAGGTTCCTTTTTTAAATACGCGATGATGGTAACCGGATACGAGGATGATCATTTCTTCGGTTCTATTGGGAATGATATGCATGGGGAGTTACCTGATAATGAAACTAAAAAGCGAACGCTGGAGAAGAAAATGCCAATGTTCAGACGTAACGGCCCGAGTTTTTTCTACAACGGAAAGTACTCTGTCCCTAGGAGTTCAGTGTCAGCGGTCATACAGTTACCATATGACAAAAAAGAGGGTGATCACTTCACGTTCTTTGAAACTCTGTCGTGAATTGAAAGGGTACATTCGAGACATAAAGCCAGAGACTTTCGCAAGTGTCTGGAAGGCTGAATGATGTGTCAGCAGTACCGAGACTAGAATCAAAATAAATTAACCGAACCAATGTCTTTATAGATCCCTGAGAGAAGATTTACATCTATTACTATGGATTTTATTCTTAGTCTGCCAAAGACAATGGACGAATATTACTCTACTACGAAATGTGTTGAATTTTTAAATAAAAAGTTCAATTTCTGAGGTCTCGAGGTACTGATACTTCTAGAGATGCAGCAAAGGCACTCTTGCTGGATATATTCAAACATCACGGACTGCCAAATGGTGTGGTATCTGATCGAGAGATAAATGTACTTCTAACTTCTGGAAGCATTTGATGAAGCTCTGTGTTTTTCCGCTGAAGATGTCTATAAGTAAGCTCCCTAAGATTGACGAATCTCTGTGTTTTTCCGCTGAAGATGTCTACAAGTAAGCTCCCACAGACTGATGGTTCTTCCGAGATCCCGAACCGAAGGATTGAGAACTATCTGCGATGCCACTGGAACCACAATCAAAGCGATTGGGATGAGTTGCTTTCAGCGGCTAAATTTTCTCATAACTCTGTGGTATCTGAGGATTTGAATATATCTTCATTTGAGTTGGATCTTTGTTGGATTTCGCAATAGCCTCTAGACTTTCTCTTGGGTCGTGAAAACTCAGCTCAGAGTGTTGAAGGGTTCAAGAAACGTTTAGAGGCTTTTCGTCAAGATGAAAGGTTTTCCTACCAGTTTGCCAGAGCACTACGGAGCGCTCAAGCGTCAAAGAGATATAAGTTGTAAACGTTCGAGGTGGTTTATAAGCTATAGATAAATCTTTCGCTGGTAAAAGATACTTAAATCTCAAGAAAAGGATAAAGTGACAGCAAGGAGGTCTTTCTCATTCATATTCAAAGAGCCAACTGGTTAAAATACAGTCATACTGGATCTTAATGACCATTTGAAGATATATACGGTCGTTCATGTCATTCATGCGACACTATGTAGTGCGCAGCCAGTTTATATTGCGTTAATGAATCTTCCGAAGCCAGCGCCAGGTTCGGCAATAGAAGGCACGGAATAGGAAGTGGAGGCTAATCTCAGACATCGAAAGGGCAGGCTTGGATACCATTTTCGCACCTTAAATAAGGGTAGTTCAACTCTTTACGCTGAATGGCAACCCAATCGTGACTTCATTGACGATGATGGAACATAGGTTAATGTCTGGCTTGATTATATTCGAGAACAAAAATATTTTACGGTAATATAAGGATCAAGATGAAGGTTGACGGGGATGTCAGTTTTGTGGGGGAAGAAATACTGTAACAATATACAACAAGTAGTGTGTAACAATACATGACACTACGAAACTATTTGTCGTGTATTGTCACGTGTAGTCGCCACATTGACATGATTTCTGTAACAATATGCATTCCTGTGACAATTTAATGTTCTAGAGGTTTCTAGTATGTCATTATTTCTTCTAGAGTCGTCTACAGTAGCCATTGCGGTATTTAGTGTAGGTCAGCTTAGAGCTTGTTCTATTTTTTACATTGTTCTATTACTGTATATTCAAACTTAGTAGAGGTTTGTTACTTTTTAGTGTCTTTACGTCATAGCACTGTACTCATATGAGGCACACTATGCGCTGAGATAAAAACATTTTTATTGAAAAAGAAGTGCTAAAAATAGTCCTCATGTGAGAAAAAAAAGTCCGATAGACCCTAGAAATTGGTAAAGATGGCCCAGATTGCTTGGTTTTGGGAATTAATTACGCCATCAACTCACTCACAACCCAAGTTCCCCTCATCATTTCAAAGCCACCTTTCCCTATCCATGCATTAACATCCCTTACAGCACTCCAGCTACCCATCTGCTTTACATCGATACCAGAATCCGCGCAAACCTGTCCAGTGTCCCTAGGTTTCCAAGAGAAATCCCTCTGCCACCACACCAGCAGCGTCAGGTGGAATCAAACTCTTTCGTACTCAGAATGAACCTGCTTCGCCATACACAGATAGCTGGAGAACGGTTAGTCTTCCGAATGCCTAATCTTCCACTCCTGCGCTCCGTACATACCATCCACAATCAAACTATATGGTCTTCTTGAACAAATTCGCGACCCTGATTCCGGCATGAATCCTGACCTATGAATCTTCCAGCCGTGTATCAAGTGTCAGGAGCATCTCAGTCACCTCTCACCTTCCACTTCCTAATGTCCGTCACCCTCCACGTTCAGACCTTTATTCCTCGCCCAGTCGAAGCAGAGACCTACGACTTATTCTTCGCAGCCTTTTACCGCGTTATATCCAGACCCTCGCCAGAGAACAGGACTCGAGCCCTCCTGGAATTCCTTTCTATCCCAAAGCCGGTTTTCCGACACAACCAACCCCGCGCTCCTGGCCTCCACCGAAGGGAAAATTGCTCCAGCCTTTTTACCACAATACTGATGCGGGTTTTTTGGCGCACAAGAGGTAATCGATGGTTGAAACGATGGTTGAAGCTTCCTTTGAACAAACCGGAGCTTTTGACCATGGTTTATGTAGAAAAAGTACTCAACACAAGCAGAGATAAATTGTATGCAAATGGTACTGAATTCGAAGATATTCTAGAAAACGCGACAACAGAGGTATCAAACTACAGGGTTCTGAAGGCTCATGTAGCAGCCATCAGTGTAATTCACAGTAATAAACATCATAGCAAAGTCCCATTGGTCCATTTGGCAAGGAGACATAAAGCGTTTGCTGATTGGCGGGTCCAAAATGTTTGGAGAACCACGGGAGATAGCTAAGATGGCTCCATGTCATTGGCTTGGTACAACGAGGCATGATCTTATGTTTTACATTGGTGCGTGAGAACAGTGCACAAGTTGCACTGATTTCATCTTACAGTGTAAATCTTTGATAAAGGTTACTGGAGGGATATTGCCAGGGTATTTGTTGATTCATGGGCATAATCACAACAACTAAGGCTGCCTACGCATCCTCTGTAATTTATTCTTTTGGATTTATCTTCGACATGCTGAATCTTTCCTATGACTGTCACCTGAAAAGGGTCTCTCTGTTTGCTAGCGAGATCTCGCTTACAGCTATGGCACTTTCGAGCGTTGCTAATTGCTGGTCTCATGAAAATTTTCATTCTGCAATACAAAAAACTCATGATATTGAAATATGACAACTTTTTCTTGTCCAAATTAGCACCCAGCGGATCACAGCCCATCTCCATGCGCATATCTTCCCGGAAAACTATGGGATAGATCGGGTGCATTTTTCAAAGGTAAAATACCCAAATCATTCCCACATCTTCCTCCTTCTATGTTTTCTCTTCGCTTTCTGACCACTTGATAGTGATAAATCGCCGAAATTGGATATTCAGAACTAATTATCTCAACACGGAGGTTTGGCAAGCGAAAAAAGTGCTACCGTGGTACATATAAATAAAGAAATGGGTTACAAGGGCTACAATTAGGTATAAATGGGACAGAGTTTACCACTGATGCTCTCTGAACAGCTTAGGAAAACTTTTCTTGGGTCTGAAGTTGACTCTCAACTTCCTGCTACTCGGGACTTGACTTGAAGTTGTCGGCCAGCTTGCTTGACCTCCACCAGAGGAAGCAGGTTACTTAGCTTGTATAGAGTGTTTGGCAAACCTTAAAATCTCCAAGAAAAATACTAAGAACAATAAAATACATCAAATGGAATAGTGTGAGCGAGAAAGACTAGTAGCAGATACTGTAAGGGTAAATATCTATATTTCTTCTTTAATATCTTAGTCCTCTGCACCAGAGCCAAACAGATCCCCCAAAATATCTATTTCACTCAAGCAATCCCCACAAATATCCACGAAAGGCCTAGAATTCTTCGTTGCCTCCTGGGAAATATCTAGACCACTGAAGATCCCCCTATCCAGATCCAGAGTTGGAATTACCTAGTTAATACATTCCGGCCCCTCCCCATTATTCCAACACTTTCCATGTCTCCCTCCCCCTCATCCCCCTTATCCTCCTCTTTACTCTTCTCTTCATCTTCGTCAGAAGAGTTAGAGATAACGATTACTTCCGCCGCCTCCCCTTCGTCCTCCATGGGAGCTCCCCCACCGTTGTACACTAGCGGCTCCCACGGGTCCACCCATTCCTCCTCTTTATCCTCTTCCTCTACCTCCTCTTCTTCTTCCTCCACCTCTTCCTCTTTTGCCTGCTTGAAGCAGTTACGGCGAACCCACTCCCGAACGCGTTTCCGGTCCAATCTTCTACAGTAATCATCGTAGTCTGCTGAACCATTTACCATCAGGGCCAGAGCGTCGAGGGGACTGCGGCCTCGTGATGACTTCGCGATGGTGAGGGAAGGGCGGAGGTTGGTCATGTTAAGGGCCAAAAAAAGAGTGAGCCGATGAATTATTTGCTTGCTGGGGTTCAACCACGTCGATTTCAAACTTTAAATACTGCGAAATCTTCGAAACGTATAACGACCTTGGACGGGTAATGACATCTATTAATGACATCATGCCTTTAAATAAAAAATAAACCCATGAATTGCCACACTCATCCAAAGTAAAAATATCTTGAAAGTTCAGGTACTGCAAAAATATCTTGCAAATTCCGATAATGTATCCGACTTTTAGTCTTTAGGAAGGAGAGGATCGGTGAAGTGAACTTTACTGATTTTCTCCCTCCCCCACCCTTCCCTACCCCTCCCCTCCAGAACCACCCGTGCGCGGGCGGCAAAGCTTGGGGTATCCGCCGCTTCTCACTGACATATCTCCTTCCGAAAGAATCTTTTGGGCACGCATCACCTTCATTATCTCCATCTCCACAAAAGGTATGGAAATTCTCTATTAATCTGTCGATCCACTCCTCGTCGGAGCGTTGCTAGAGCTTGTGAGGGATTCCTCATCCGGATCACCCCCTTCCCACACCTCGGCCACGCTGCCTTACCTCCACCTCAAAGCGAGATCGTTTCCTCCAGGCGTGATCTCCCAGGAAATCATTAAAAATTGCAAATTTTTGGCTGAGACAACCGTTGGAAAAATCAAGTTCGCCCATCAGGTAAAATTGTTGATGTTGAAATTGATGGCACGAAGTTCGCTTCTCGGAAATCGGTCGCCTCATTGCAGAATGCTCGTTAATCGAAATCGCGTTCGTAGAGACTGTTCGTTGGATCCGGAGGGTCATTGCGGACTATAGAGACGGAGGTTGTCGGCTGGGTGTCTGATTAGGAGGTATAGTCCTTCGCAACCCAATCAGAGAGGGAAAGCGGTAATTAATCGCGACAGTGAACGAGGAACACCGACCCAACTACTATTTCGAGGCCAATTCAATAGTGACTCAGGATCTGCCAGAACACATACCACTCGACGGGCACAGGGCCAAGTGGGTCCCTGCTCGCCCGATGTCTGGGCCAGCGTCTAAAAGAACCTTACCACGTGTCGGCTATTGCCCGCTGTGAACCCAGGAAAAACCTCGAATCAAAACTGTTGCAAAGCTGTTAGCACACCTTCGCAGCTTGCCTGGTCTGGGCTCTAAGCTAGAACCACCTAAGCGTCATGAGCTTGCAAAACTTCTAGAGTTCTTATCTACCCTAAGGTATTGGTACTGTGGGTGCCACGACCAGTATATCGGGTCAAGAGTATCCCGCCCCACTCCAGACGGCTTGTATGTGTCCTCGTACTCCAACTGCCCAAAATTCATTGTACGTACAGCGCCCAGGCACTATGTTCCTATGCATAATACACAACTGCGCATACGCACTACATTGCTCGCCCCTGTATTAGTTGTCGACGATCCGCCCACCAGCAGCGGGTCGAGAATCTCCCGTATGGCGCTCAGTCGGGCATATCAGACACTCCCCTGGAACCGATCCCCCAGTCACTGCCCCACACGGAGAAAATATTTCCTTCACACACGCCCATCATGGCACATATTCCTGTGAGGTTCCGTACCTGCTTGGCGGAGACTTATGCAAAAGCCATGTATGTCGCTGCACAAGTGTGCGAAGATGGTCACCCCAGCCCTACCAAAGAGTTTGTTAAACTATTCCTTATTATGGCGATCATGCTAACGAGTCTATCCTACACCAGCTCTTGTACCGAGACACGCCGGGAATCACTTGCCGAAGGAATGAAGGACCGGTTGGAACTTTGGAACACTGGGCAATGTGACACTCCTTGGGATCAGACCACTCAACAGGCGGAACCCCGTAGCACAAAATCTACACAGCTAGAGCTTAATATCCGGCGAGCAACGAAATTGGCCCAGGAGGGTGCATAAGATAATGCCGCCCAGGCATTAAGTTCTCTAGGGGTCCTCCCACCAACACGAGGCGTAGTTGATGCGCTCCTCGCAAGACACCCACAACTGTCTGCCGAAACCGAAAAACGAGGACCTATTGCGCCGTGATACGTCCCCCTATTTCGAGATTTCAGTGAAGAAGAGGTCCTCGCAGCCATCAGAGGTTTTAAACCGGATTTTTCTGGGGGGTGATCCGGACTTCGGCCCAACCACCTCGAAGAATTGATAAGCTCTTCGTCTTCATCCGGACACTCTGGATTCTTAGCAGTCTCATGTGCGCAAATTTGGACACGAAAAAAATCTAGAAGAGGATTAAAATTGTACGCTATATAGTATCGGAATTTGGAAGATATTTTTACGGTTTCTGAATTTGCAAGATATTTTTAATTTGGATGAGTGTCGCAACATCATTGGTTGATTTTTTATTTTAAGACCATGTGTCATTAATAGGTACCATTACTGTACACGTACAAGGTCGTCTTACTTTTCGAAGACGTCACAATATTTAAAGCTCGAAATCGACGTCGTTGAGGCAACCCTCCGCCATCAACTAACCCATCAGCCCACCCCTTCTTTTGGCCCTTAACATGACCATCCTCCGCCTTTCCTTCACAATCAACAAGTCATCACGAGGACGTCGCCCACTCAACGCTTTGGCCCTGATAGCAATTGGTCCAAATGACTACGATGGTTACTGTAGACGGTTGGACCGGGATCGTGTTAGGGAGTGGGTCCGCCGTCACTGCTTCGAGCAGGCCGAAGAGACAGAGAAGGAAGAGGAGGAAGAGGAGGAGGAGGAGGAGGAGGACTGGGTGGATCCGTGGGAGCCACTAATGTGTAACGGTGGGGGGCTCCCATGGACAATGAATGGGGGACTGAGGGAGTAATTGTGATCTCTGACACTTCTGACGAAGATGAAGAGAGGAGTTAAGAGGAGGATGAGGAGGATGAGGGGAGGGAGACATGGAAAGTGCAGGATTAGTGGAGAAGGAGTCAGAAAATATGGACTAGGTGGTCCCGACTCTGGAACCGGATGGGGGCGTCCTCATTGATCTAGATATTTCGTAGGAGGCAATGAAGATTTGCAAGCCGTTTGCGGATATTTGTGTGGTCTGCCTGGGTGGAATGGATATTTTGGGGGAACAATTTGGCTCTGATATAGAGAACTAATATATTAAGAAAATAATCTAGATATTTATCCTTGTAGTATCTGATGTTAGTCTTTTCCGTTCACACAATTCCATTTTGTACATTTTATGGTTCTTAGTATGTTTCTTTGAGACTTTAGGTTTCGCCAAAAAGTCTATATAACCTGATTAAACTGCTTCCTCTTGTGGAGGTCAAGCAAGTTGGCAGACAACTTCAAGTCAAGCTCCGAGTAGTAGGAAGTTAGGAGTCAACTTCAGACCTAAGGAACATTTTTTCCTACGCTAGTGGCAGAGCATCAGTGGTAGACCCTACACCTTCCATATTTGCTTGTAAAGCTGTCAACTCTCTTCAATATACACTCATTTTTGTTCGTTCAACTATACAACGTTGGCACTTTTGTCGCTTGTATTACCTCCTTCTTGGGGTAGTTGGTTCTGATTATCTCTTCTCCCGACGATTTACCCCTATCGATAACCGTTGTAATAATCAGGTTTGCACGTCGTAACATTGATGGCACCAAGTCGTCGATTGGAGACTGCTTCCCCCAGTATAAGAATACTGGTTTAACGAATCCGCGTTTCAGATGCTGTTTGTTGGCACTGGAGGGTCATTGCAGACGAAAATAACGAAGAAGGTCGGCTGGCTGTCTGGTTAGGAGGTGTAGTCATTCTCAGCCCGATCAGAGAGGAAAAGCAGTAATTAATTGCGGAAAGTTGGCGGAGGAACAGTTTTTAATCGCTGGCATGGATCAGGTTGTCCTAGAGCATGTACCTCATGTATCTTCGGATGAGGTCGACTACATTACACTGATACCGGCTTCAGATGACCCAGCTCCCGCATTTCCAAACCAGTGGCCAAATATCGCGCCTCAAACTCCCGATCTTTGTGAACAGTCTCTGCCATCTAAAAGGGATCTTCTGGACCAATACCCCAGTCATGTCGCATATACCGACAAAGTTCCGCGCTTGTCTAGCAGAGACGTATGAAAAGTCAATGGACGATGCAGTGAACGCTTGTCTTGCTGCTAATTCACGAGCAGCTCAGGCGCTCACAAAAATATTTCCGTTCTTGGCTGTTATGTTTACGAACATTCTCTCGTCAAATTACTGCTCCAGAGAATACCTGTGGCAATCTATTACGTATAAAATGAGGAAAAGAATAGATTCGTGGAACGAGGAGCACTTAAAAACACTATGGGCGCAAGCACTCGACCATCCCAAACTCCGCACGGCACGAGCTCGTTCTGTTTCGGACCAGCCACTGGTTAATGTAAAGAGGGCGACAAAACTGGCCAAAAAATGTGTGTATGATGGGACGAAGGTGACAGATTTCGGCAATGGGGCGAGAACGAGGGAGCAGACGCATGGTGGCTGCCAAGGGAGGATGTGAATTGTCGAGCTATTGTTGTTGCAAGTACGAAGACAAATTTTAGGCAGCATCCAGGGTGTTTAAATAGCGCCAACTGGGTCAGATTGATGGGCCCTAAAATAAAAAGGTTGTAAAAATTGGTCTTGCAGTGATATTTTGTGAAAACCGCCTTGAAGGGGGTGATTTATGGCGAAATCGTTCGTAGAAAGACTGGGTAAGGAAAAGGGTATTTAGGGACGACAAATATCAATTAATCGGAGAAGAACAAAAGTATTACCATGAAAGGGGAAGGTAATGGCTCATAAAATGAGAAACGAGAACAATGAAAGACTATAAGATAATGTAAAATTAGAGACGCAAAAGAAAAAAGAAGTAAAGGTAGAAACAAAAGGAAAGTGAATGATTCGAGAAACGTAAGAGGGATTGACTTTGTGCGCGTAAGGATAATACCCCCAGGTTCTCTCCTAACTGAGTCCCTCGCGAACGCTACTAGGGTTCCGAGGGACGGCGGATGGACAGAGGAATAGAGAGTTGCTGTACCTATGATAGAGACGGAGATGGAAAAGGGGGGAAATGTGGGGTGCTTCAATATTGGAAAGATTTGTTCAGTTGTGGCCCGGATATCCTTCAGGGAGACCAGAAGTACTTCCTAGTTGCCCCTAAAAAGCCGACTCAACGTCGGTCAGCAGGCTACCTACTTTGGACCTTACGGCCGTGGCACGTGCCTTTGCGTAAGCACCTCACGGACCTTGCTATAGGTCTCCATCCCGGCAACGGCCACGTTCCGTGCGACGTCGGCAAGCAACCTGTAGGCGTCTGGGTGTCAACCTCCGAGTGTGAATGTAGGGATAGGTAGAAGCCTACCCTCAAGGAGTTTGCAATATAATATTCATATATTCTACGCATTGCGGAGACGGCCACACTGAGGGAGGTGGGCGGATTAAACGTGTGTACCCTCCTGTGGGAGGGCGTGAGCTGGTTGACGAACGTAACTTCAAAGAAGTCCGTACCTCCATTGATTCCAATCGCTTAATGGAGAAGTTGATGCGTGCTCAGTATCGAAATAAAGTGATTTATGTGCGGGATGAACGTGGGGAGGAAAGAATGTCAGCAAGAAATGAAGGGATCTAAACCAGTCGCCCGTGTGGAATCAGCATGCTGACTCGTACAACGCTCGCCATGCCGGCCCACTCAACGGAGGGGAAAGGGAGGGGAGGAGGGAAAGAAAGAAATCAAGGGAGTCAGCAATAGATTATAATGAAAGGACACCGCTGTGTTCTGTAAGTGACGTGTGTTTTGTTCTCAATATTGTAGAGGGCTTTCTAAAAATTGACCGCTGTACAGAGCTTTACTAGAACGGTCGCGAAAAGTAAGTTTATTTCGCCGGCTATCGACATGCTACTTCCACCCAACGTGAAATCGATTTGCTTCTTTAATGTTTGAAAAGTGCGGTTCGTCTATCCCCTGGTGTATGCTAGACGTGTTCAGGATAGCGAATAATCTCACTCGCGTGCCTAAATGGCTGGCTCAAAGCCTGTCAGCAGGCATGATGCACTGGACATCACTGCTGCTGCCGCATGTCTCTGGGTTAAAAGTGCTCGAATCGTCCCGTATGGCTCCATTGCCCTAACAGCCACGTTCCGCGCCACATCGGTTAGCACTGCGTAGGCGTCTAAGAGCCAGCCCCCGAGGGTGGACTCACCAATATGAAAGGGAAAATATTTGGCCGACAACAACTGCACAGGACGCGACACTGTAAAATGATAGAGAAGTGCAAGAATTCTTAGAAAAAGCTAGACAGTTCCTCCCCCATTTCTATGTCAACGTACCTTTTGAGTCGAATTTTGATTTCTGGAAAACTTTATGATGGATCGAATATATCTTCCAAGAGTAAAACACTGAATCCATTCCCTCTTTTGAAACTTTTGCGGCTTACGTTTCAAGAGAGGTGGAAAATGTTTGGGTGTTTTTCTCTGGAAGATATATTCGATTAAAGTGAAATATCCTCCTATCGCCTGGGAGTTTATTCCGTCACAAAAAAACTGTTAATGGATTCTACCCGACACCGCGTATTTCATTTTTTGATCATTTTCAAGCATACTTCGAATCCATACTTTTCTTGAAAACCAATAATCAGAAATAAAGTGTGATATGGTTTACAATTCAGTTCCCATATAATTACTCCTCTGTGGTGTGAAAGACAACAACAAAGATATATAAGAGGAGCTAATAGCGTTAAAATCACCGGAGGGAATATTCAGCCCGCACAAATTCGCTCATTACTCATTTCTCAAGCCCCCACCACGAACACCAAAGACAATACCAATGGCCACCCCTTTTCAAGTTGTAAATCAATCCAATTCCCTTACGTTCGAGGAACTATGCAGTTTATGCGATGAGTGCGAAGAGGACATTTTGAGATTTATGCGTATATTGAGTCTCGTGCAAAAAGAGAATATTTCTATTGAACCAGACAGAGATATTTGCGCGCAAATCGAAGATTGTCCTATATGTCTTGAACCATTAGGATGCCTGAACACCATAGAAACAACTTGCAACCATCGCTTTCACCTTCATTGCATCTTCGAACTTCTCTTACACAACGAGGATAACGGTTTGATAGGGCCTTGTCCACTTTGTCGCCGAAGTTTGGATGGAACTGATATTATTAGGCCCAGGAATGGCTTCCTTTTGACTGCGGACATCCTAAGAACGGCATTTAGCGAGCACATAACGTTTTCACAAGCTATCCAGAATTCAATTATCTGCCAAGCGGTGCAATTCTACAACCTCATGTCCTTTAAGGTCATTTTATTTTCACCACTCACGGAGCCTTCGAGTCCAGCTTTGTCTGACTTGAGTTTAATGATTTCTGATTTCAGGGAACGTCAGCTGGAGATGATGGTTAGTACCCTTTCATATTTTGAGGCACAATTCGGATTGGAGGTCTGTCCAAGGGAGTAAGGCCAAATAAAGCACAGTTTCTTTTTGCTTTAGTACCCGCGGCAGGGGTAGCATCTCTATTTAGAAAATAATCGTCCACAATGTTTACATAGCAATTATTGACAACAAATTACTCATCTCAAAACGTTGATAACCACATCTAACGCCTCTTCCTTGTTGACTTGGGTCCCATCTATTTTCAAATACTACTTGATTCCTAAGAGAGGGGGATTTCATTGGAACAATTTGAAAGATGAGAAGAATGATGGTGGTGGTAAATCTTTACGAGTTGTACAGTGTGGCACAGAAGCGTGCGGATGGTATACAGATATTAACTACGTATGTGGGCGGAGGGTGAAAACCTGCCGCGCCTGCATTACTTGGAAACTAAATGCAAAACGGGTAACGAAGTCGCGGAGCTCCTGTTGAGGGGAGGAACCGCGACGGGAAGCAGCGAAGGAAGCAAGGCGGCGGAAAAAAGCCTTACCGTCGTCGCCCAAGGCGCCATAGATATCAATCCCGACGGGGGAGAGGAGGATATCGTTTCGGTTGCAGTAAGTGCCGTAATGACGATGTTTCTCGCGCTCTGCGAGTGTCGCGGCAGCGCCTGCGTGCAGCTGCCCTGTACAGGGCGAGCCTGGCTCCAAGCCTCTCTCCCCTTCTCAATGGGCGGTCTAGGTCTCCTGCAAACTTCAGACATTACGGAGGCTGCATACGCCGCATCTGCAATTGATTCTTTTGGACTTATCTCCGACCTGCTTACCCTTTCTCAGGACCGCCACTTGGAAGAGATCCCTCGGTCTGCCATCTCGCTCTTATCCTCCCGCCACCCGCAGCTGTCTTCTTCGCTTACAGCTACGGCTATTTTCGAGCCTTGTTCATCGCTGGTCCCCGGCGAAAGGCTCCAGTCTGGGATCACAACTGAACTCATGCTATCGAAGTCCGATAGGTTGTTCTCGTCCGCGGCAGCCCACGACCGAGCACGGCTCCTCTCCGTGCCCACATCCTCCGCATCGTCTGTTTTCTGTCCGCTTCCTCACCCCGACCGCGGTACTTACATGTCCTCTTCTGCGTGGAAAGTCGCTTGGGCTCTACGTCTCGGCATCGCACTATTCCCTGGATCTACTCGCTGTCCGGTCTGCTCCCGCCGCTCGGCCGACATCGCACCCGTCTTAGATCCAAGTGGTCAACACGCGTTGACCTGCAAATACGAAGACGGAATGACTCGTCGTCATCACATCCTCCGCAACGTTCTTGCCCGCTACTGCAAGGAAGTTGGGATCGTCGCCCTCGTCGAACATCCGCTCCTACACCAGGTTCCCGACTCATCTGGGCATTCGGAGTCCCCCGTGCTACGAATGGACATTTACATACCCGCTGCATATGGGCTGTAATACAAAAAATGGTCCTCCCTCATTTAATACAGGAAATGGTCCCCCTTCACGTAATACAGGAAATGGTCCCCCCTCGTGTAATCCAGCAACCTACAACGATCCCGCCCCTCCCTTCTCCCACCGTCATTTCCAAATATACTTCCATTTTATCTAGATATTTTTATACTGTATTTAACCCTCTGAATCGACCCCGAATCAAGTCCCTTTTCCCTTTTAGCTTACCTCCTCCTCCAAATTCGCCTTTTTTGAGAAGAAGGGCGCAAATGCACTACTGCAAAATCCGTTGCAGATTTATTTTACCTATTCCTAATCTATAGAACCTGCCCCGGGAGCCTATTTAAACCCCTTTATTCTAAGTTCCAAATACCCCGATCATTTTACTCATCACCCCTCTCCCCCCACACACCCAAAACACCCTACATTGCCTCCCGTTCCCCAACGTCTATCAAATGAACAACCTTCGCCCCTCTGTCCCTATTTCCAAAAACCGCCCTTCCCGTCCATCAATGGCCTTCGTCTCGCCGCCTACGGGCCAACCGATGCCGACGACTACATCCGGCGGCAAACAAAGAAGCAAATCATCGAGTTCGTGCGCCGCCTCTTCATAGAAGAAGAAGCGAGGGAGGTAAGTCCGGGAGAGGCTGAGAAGGTCGAGGAGGAGAGCGGGGAGTCCTTCGAGGAATGGTTAGCCCCTGAGCTAGTGTACGAGGCTCAGGAAGATGAGGAGGAGGAGGATGAGAAGGATGAGGAGGAGGAAGAGAGGATGAGGAGGAAGAGGATGAGGAGGATGAGGAGGAGGAAGAAGAGGAAGGGAGGAGAGGATGAGGAGGAGGAGGAGGAGGAGGATGAGGGAACAGGGGGCATGGAAAGTGTTGGACTGGTGGGGCCTGGAATAGAGAGTATGGATCAAGTTGTGCCCACGATGGAACCGGATGGAGATATTTTAGTAGTCTAGATATCTCCCAGGGGGAAATAGAGAGTTGTGAGCCATTCGCAGATATTTGTGGGGACTGCTTGGACAGCATGGATATTTTAGAGGAGTTGTTTGGATCTGATTTAGAGAATGGGAAATAAGAGGACCAAATTAATTGTTAGTTTCTTAAGTATCTTTTGCTTAGAGTATATTGTCCACACAAAGTATTTTTATGCATTTCTTGGTATCTTCTGTAGTTTTGTTCGGACTTTAGGGTAGCCAAAAGTCTATATAAGCTGAGTAAACTGCTTCCTCATGGAGAGGTCAAGCAAGTTGGCAGACAACTTCAAGCCAAGTCCCGAGTAGTAGGAAGTTGAGAGTCAACTTCAGACCCAAGAAAACTTTTTCTTACGCTAGTCGCAGAGCGTCGGTGGTAGACCCTGCCCCTTTTATACTTGCTTGTAGCTTCTCAACTCTCTTCTATATACACTCCCTTTTGTTCGTTCAACAATACCACGGTAGCACTTTTGTCGCTCGCAACACCTCCTTCTCAGGGTAATTGGTTCTGAGGATCTCTTCCCCCGCCGATTTACCCCTATCATTTGGTACTCTTGTGGAGGGGGTTGCACCCGAGGTATTCGAGTTGAGCAGTAGTAAGGAACACTTCGGGGGATTTCTTTTCGGTAATCATGGATCTCAATGCTGCTCGTATAACGTTCACAGGGGGCAAGACTGAAGACGTTGAGGAGTTTCTTTACACATATGTCAACGTTGTGATGCGAGAGAAGGGCGATGAAGAGAAGGCCGCAAGTATCTTCGCCTATCTTCATGGTGACGCAAAGCACAAATATAAGTCCAAGTTTATCGACGGGTGGTCTCTTAACGGGAATGGGCGTAACTTCGGTGAGGTATGTGAGTGGCTTGTGAAAGAGTATGCTAAGGAGGTAGAACCAGATGAGATGATTCGTACCGCCATAGAGGCCCGGCTCAACTTCGACGATTTGTTAAGCTCATTGGTGTACTTGTGTGATCTTTATGAAAAGGCTGGGTTCAACGCCCAAGCCAAGTACGGAATGCTGCGTAAGGCGGCTATGGGGGATAAGCGGCTCTCCGATTTCCTCCTCATCAAGGGCCCTCACACTTTTGATGAACTGAAGGGTACCATAGTAGAATTTGTCAAAAATTCGGAGACGTTTCAGTCACTGAGTGAGGTACCGAGGGAAACCCGCACATCGATGTCTATCGTACATCCTGAAAAGAATTATCAAAGGCCGGCTACTAGTGCAGCGGCATTAGAATCTGTCAGGAGCGATGTCAAAAACTTGGAAGAAAGGTTGGAAACCCGATTCGATAATCGACTTGACATGATAACCTCGCAGTTGGAAAGCCTTACTCTTACCATTAAGAAGAACCAGTCTGGGGCCCCTAAGGCCGCAGAAGTCTGTTCTTACTGTCACAAGCCTGGACACTTTGCAAACAGGTGTCCTGATAATCCACATAGAAACACTCGTTGTGCAAAGTGCGGTCGATATGGGCATCATGAAAGTAACTGCTGGTCTAAAGACAACAGAAGAGCAAATTTATCGGAAGCAAGGAGTGAGTCAGGACCAGAGGTGAAAATCTTACAAAATAGAAGGGATCAAAGGTTGACGGATGCCGGTAACGTATCCATCGCTGAAGAGATTAGTCAAGTCAATGTGACAAAAAGGGATGGGGAAGGGAACATTTTATCGAAGAAACCTAGGCTAGAGTATGGAATGCTGGAGCATATCCCAGCACCTGTACCTCCTCGAACCAAGAGGTCTGATCAAGTTGTTCCAGGAGTGGGAGTCACTCCGGCCAAGAAGACGAAAAAGAGTAAGAAAGTTAAGAGTATCTCTAAGGACGTACTAGAGTATGTGAAGAGGTACAATTTGGTGGCTGAGCTTGCATCGGCCCCAACTGGGATAACGTTTGGTCAACTTTTGAGGGGCGACGCAGAGGATGCGAGAAAAGAACTCAAAAAAATTATCAGGTCTAATAAGTCCGCTAAGGGTAAGAAACTGTTTCTTCAATCGGCCTCGACAGCACCAAGACGTCTTAAGCTGGTACCAGTCAAAGTATTGGGTATGAAAACCCAAGCTCTCTTCGATTCGGGTGCTGTTCCAAACCTCATTTCAGAAACTTTGGTGACAGATCTAGGTCTCGAAATTACTCCAACGACTCGAAAAATAACTGTAGCGGATGGAACCGTCTCAAAATGCATGGGCACTGTTGACAAGGTTTCCGTGTTCTTTGGGGACTCTAAAGTTGATGTAGACTTTCTTGTCATGCCGGATCTCCCTTTCGATGCAATCATTGGCTGCCCCACCATGGAAAGACTAGGACATGCATTGACTTGGGCAACCAAATGGTTTCAGTTAATATTGACGGCAGAACCGTGAAGATGCCCCTGGATTTCGACAAAAGCACGCATCCTGAAGATTTAAAAGAAACGGACAGTGAAGATTTCACTTCTAGCTATGACAGCGAAGATTCGGAACCAACTAACACTTTCGGAAGTGGAAAAGGGTACCCTCGGGGGTAATGAACATGGCATGGGACGATTATGATTCCGGGTTTGAAACAGATGACGACTGGAATTCTAGGATAAGTTTGAAACCCGAATGTGTTTCTTTTTGCGATGATATCGAATCAAAGGACAGAATTCGGAGCATGAAAGAAGATTACCTTTGCAAAGAAAATAAGAATACGTCGAATTCCATATATGAAGATGTGAGCACGACGGAAGAGGTCCTTCAAAATATTGAGGTTGAGGATCAAGAAGAAAAAGGGCGCCAAATGGCAGAAATCCAAGGAAAAGTGCAGCACCTTCCCGCCCCCGCCTCACTGAAAATATCCGACATGTTAACATCTTCCGAAGTAATTGCATGGAGCGTTTCAGATTTAAGACAAGCAAGTGTACCGGTTACTCACTCGTTCGAACTTACCGACACTCAACCGATTTACCACAAGCCTAGACGTCAACCGCCAAAATATGACCAATTTATCTCAGAAAATGTTACAAGTATGCTGAAAAATGATATTATTCGACCAGTTTCATCCCCATGGTCGTTTCCAGTTGTGGTCGCACCAAAGAAGGATGGAAAGCTGCGTTTTTGCGTCGATTACCGACAACTGAACCAGAGAATGATACCCGATCGATTTCCGATTCCGAACATGGAGGAGATCCTCGAGGACCTGAAGGACGGGAGATATTTCACCTCAATTGACCTTTACACTGGCTATTGGCAGATTCCATTGGATGAAAAATGTAAGGAAAAAACAACCTTTACCAGCAAAGCCGGTACGTTCAGGTTCGAAGTGATGCCTTTTGGTCTCATGAATGCACCAGCTACATTCCAAAGAATGATGAACGAGGTTTTGAAAGGACTTCCATTCGCAAGAGTCTATATCGATGATGTCGTCATATTCTCAGAAACATTGGATCAGCACATCTCGCACGTCAAGACAGTTGTGGAGAGGATATCGGAGTATAGCTTGAAAATTAAGTTGAGCAAATGCTTCTTTGCGAAAACTTCTATCCAATTACTCGGTCATATCGTCGACCAAGAGGGAATTAGAGTGGATCCAGAGAAAACGAAAAAAATAAAGTTGGCACCAAGGCCCGCTTCAAAGACGGAGGTCCGAAGCTTCTTAGGACTGGCCTCATATTACAGAAGATTTATCAAAGATTTCGCCAAGACTGCAGCACCGTTACATGCCAGCACTACGAAGAACGGAAAATTTTACTGGAACAAGGAAATGGAAACTGCATTTCAGGAGCTTAAAGATAAGCTATGTGTCCCCCCAGTTCTCATGTACCCAGATTTCAAGAGACCATTCGTTGTGGAGACAGATGCCTCAGAACGGTCTTTGGGTGCCGTTTTGTCCCAAAAAGATGAAAACGGAAGACTACACCCTGTTCAATTCGCAAGCCGAACTCTGAATGATGCGGAAAAGAGATACTCAGTCTGCGAGAAAGAAGCGCTAGCTGTCGTCTTCGCGCTGAAAAAGTTTCGCGTATACCTTTTATCACTCGAGAAATTTGTCTTGATAACTGATCACCAGGCACTTAAAACAGCATTCCAAAAGAAGGATGTACATCACCGCTTGGCCCGATGGCTCGACATTTTCGCAGAATATCGGTTTGAAATTTGTATAGACCCGGACGCAATAATCAGCCTGCCGATTACCTATCCCGCTTGAGGGACGCACTGATTCCAAATGAAAAAGCTTCGGAGGACATCGTCGGAGTCGCCGAGTTGCAGTTGCCGAACGATAACGAGTACGAAGCTAATATTCACGGACTGATCAAATTCCTCGATGGACTAGAAATGAGAAAGGTTGATCTTGAACACCGAAATTGGGTACGCAGGAATCAAAAGGCTTTTACATTGTGGAATGGGAAACTCTTCCGGCACACTAAAGCCGGTCCCCGACTAGTGGCCCCTTTGAAAGAAAGAATGAAGATCTTGAGGACTTTCCATGATGAGCTAGGGCATTGGGATCTCGAAACAACCAAAAATTCGTAACTGAGAGATTCTGGTGGCCGGTATCCATAAGGACGTCTATATTTCGTGAAAAGCTGCGACAACTGCCAAAAATTCACTCCAATACGGAAGTATAAGACAACTCTAAGTTTTCCAGTTTCCGGTCTCTTTGAAACCTTCTCAATTGACTTCGCGGGCCCGTTCAAGGAAACTTCTTCCGGAAACAAATATCTCCTTATAGGGAACATCTTACTGGATGGCCAATAGCAGTTGCAGTTGAGGAGGCAAATGCTGAGGTGGTACTGAGATTCATCGAAAAAGAAATAATTGAACCGTTTGGTCTTCCAAAAAGGATCATCTCGGATAACGCCCTTTGTTTTACTGCAACTTCACTGCTTCGTTTTTTGGAAGAGAAAGGGATTCAGCTGAAGACCGTTCTCGCATACGCTCCTATGTCCAACGGGAAAGCGGAGAGGATGGTTGGAACCATCAAACGAGCAATATCGAAAACTATGTCGGAGAATGAAATCCAGTGGGAAGATGCCTTACCAAAAGTGTTATACGGCTACCGTCGAAGAAGAGGAAGAAATGGACGCTCACCATTCGAGCTAATGTACGGAAGGGCTCCTAGAATGTTACAGAGAGACATGGAAACAAATATTATCGATGAAGAGAGTAGGGAAGTTGAACTACTGGCCACCGAAGGCTGGAGATCACACCGCGCGCTAACACAGACAAGAAATAAGGATGCAGAACCTGCAGTCAGAACCTTTTCAGTTGGCTCTAAAGTACTTGTAGTACATGGAAAAGCAATGCAGCAGGCTGTGAAGTGGCCGGCCTTCCAAACCAAGTACTCGAACCCTTGCATCGTCACGGAGGAAAGACACCCGCACTATCAGCTCTGTTCAAGCTCAGGGAAGAGATCAAGGAGGGCCATCCATGCACGTCGTCTGGTCCCTTACCATCAGAGGCCTGAAGAATTCCTTCTCACACAGGACTATGCGCAACCACGGGGCATACTCATCTTTAACTATAGAATGATTCCTATGGGAGGAAAAAGGGCCTGGGAATGGATCATCTCGATTACGCGGGACTACTACGAACTCCACGTAATCATCCATTTCTACATTAATATATGCCTATGTTTTCGTACGTTGAACGGACCATTGCTACCTGAAGAAGATTTCCGACTATTAATAAGAGTTCTATTTTCATTCCAAAACGGAAGGTTCACGGAAGCAGGTCCAGAGTTTGTGGAGGTAATATATCATTACTCTATAGGAAGATATGGAATGGTAGCTGCTGAGACTTGTCGCAAACGTATCTGAATATTATCCGTCCAATTTACGTATTTCTCAAGAACAACCAAGATGTGCGACTGAGAGGTTACGCCTTACCCCGGATATGGAATACAGACTGGTCCCGTATCCTCTATGGGAACCTTACGTTTCTCCGCCACAAATTGGGAACGTTGGAGGCGGCGAGGATCCTCCTGAAGCAGTGATGATGACCAGAGGAGGACCTTCAGGAGACAACAACCCGCCCAGAAGAGGTTCCGGTCGTCCCCGAGAGACCTCGTGCAGGTCCCAGTACGTCAGGAGCTGGTCGCGGCCATTCATCGGGACCGTCCACCACAACTTCATCTCTAGCTCTCCTTCACAACCATGCACAGCATACAGTCGGAAGAAGAAGATTATCTTTTTGGCTGCGCAATATCTCCGAGGATGCGAACGATGCGCAGGTCATTTCTTATTTCATGATAAGCATCTGTTTATGTTTTAGGGCGCTACATGGACCGCACTTATCTTACGAAGATTCGTTCTTGATGATGCGCGTCTTCTTTTCTTATCGACATCCATTCCTCCGGCATCTTCCAGAAGAGTTTGCATATCACATATATTTTTTCACTCTTGGAAGATTCGGAAGAGTCACGGAAGAAGAATGTATTCAACCCCACCTCGATGTGATCAAACCAATATATGAGGCTATGCTACAAAGTGAGGTACCAGTAATGCGAACCTACTTTTTAGAGCATCATATTGGTAATCAGTTGCATCCGTACCCGTTTGAGAGACCATACATTTTATCAATAAGACAGCGAACACTAACGGAAGCAGAAGAAGAGCAGTGACGACCCGGGACGTTCGCCTTGAGAAAGGGGGCATGTAATACAAAAAATGGTCCTCCCCTCATTTAATACAGGAAATGGTCCCCCTTCACGTAATACAGGAAATGGTCCTCCCCTCGTGTAATCAGCAGCCTACAACGATCCGCCCCTCCCTTCTCCCACCGTCATTTCCAAATTACTTCCATTTTATCTAGATATTTTTATACTGTATTTAACCCTCTGAATCGACCCCGAATCAAGTCCCTTTTCCCTTTTAGCTTACCTCCTCCAAATTCGCCTTTTTTGAGAAGAAGGGCGCAAATGCACTACTGCAAAATCCTTGCAGATTTATTTTACCTATTCCTAATCTATAGAACCTGCCCCGGGAGCCTATTTAAACCCCTTTATTCTAAGTTCCAAATGCCCCCGATCATTTTACTCATCACCCCTCCCCCACAACCCAAAACACCCTACATTGCCTCCCGTTCCCCAACGTCTATCAAATGAACAACCTTCGCCCCTCTGTCCCTATTTCCAAAAACCGCCCTTCCCGTCCATCAATGGCCTTCGTCTCGCCGCCTACGGGCCAACCGATGCCGACGACTACATCCGGCGGCAAACAAAGAAGCAAATCATCGAGTTCGTGCGCCGCCTCTTCATAGAAGAAGAAGCGAGGGAGGTAAGTCCGGGAGAGGCTGAGAAGGTCGAGGAGGAGAGCGGGGAGTCCTTCGAGGAATGGTTAGCCCCTGAGCTAGTGTACGAGGCTCAGGAGGAGGAAGAGGAGTATGGGGAGGAGGAAGAGGATGAGGAGGAAGAGGATGAGGAGGAAGAGGAGGATGGGGAGGAGAAGGAGGAGGAGGAGGAGGAGGATGAGGGAACAGGGGGCATGGAAAGTGTTGGACTGGTGGGGCCTGGAATGGAGAGTATGGATCAATGTGCCCACGAATGGAACCGGATGTAGATATCTTTAGTAGTCTAGATATCTCCCAGGGGGAAATAGAGAGCTGTGAGCCATTCGCAGATATTTGTGGGGACTGCTTGGACAGCATGGATATTTTACAGGAGTTGTTTGGATCTGATTTAGAGAATGGGAAATAAGAGGACCAAATTAATTGTTAGTTTCTTAAGTATCTTTTGTTTAGAGTATATTGTCCACACAAAGTATTTTTATGCATTTCTTGGTATCTTCTGTAGTTTTGTTTGGACTTTAGGGGTAGCCAAAAGTCTATATAAGCTGAGTAAACTGCTTCCTCATGGAGAGGTCAAGCAAGTTGGCAGACAACTTCAAGCCAATCCCGAGTAGTAGGAAATTGAGAGTCAACTTCAGACCCAGGAAAACTTTTTCTCATGCTATTCGCAGAGCGTCGGTAGTAGACCCTGCCCCTTTTATACTTGCTTGTAGCTTTCTCAACTCTCTTCTATATACACGCCCTTTTGTTCGTTCAACAATACCACAGTAGCACTTTTGTCGCTCGCAACACCTCCTTCTCAGGGTAATTGGTTCTGAGGATCTCCTTTCCCGCCGATTTACCCCTATCACGGGCTTTACAGTACCGATATCGCCGTCGACGTTACTGTTGCCCACCCCTCCGCACGCTGCCACATTTCGCTAAGTACGGTTACTTCCGGCGCCGCCGCGACACTCACAGAGCGCTATAACCATCGTCATTACGGCACTTACTGCAACCGAAACGATATCCTCCTCTCCCCCGTCGGATTGATATCTATGGCGCTTTGTGCGACGACGGTAAGGCTTTTTTCCGCCGCCTTGCTTCCTTCGCTGCTTCCCGTCGCGGTTCCTCCTCTCAACAGGAGCTCCGCGACTTCGTTACCCGTTTTGCATTTAGTCTCCGGATAATGCAGGCGTGACAAGTTTCTACCCACCACCCGCATCCGTCGTTAACTTATGAATACCCTCCGCACGCCTCTGTGCGACATTGTACGACAAATAAAGATCCACCACCCACAAAAGTTCTGCAATGATTTCGGAATGTAGCGGCCTCCGGGGTGACAGGCCAATGATGAGTAATGACTCAAGTACAGTACGCGCGGTTGCAGCGTAACTGGCATAACAATTTGAGGAGTCGACTCCACTAAGCGGACAAAAAGTCCAAGATCGTTCAACGCGAAAGGCAACCCCTCCCCCCGTTAAGCCGAGAGCGGATCTGAGTGCAGAACGTATCCTAGAGCTGAGCCGTGAGGAGTTCCTCACGGGTGATGCGACGAAGCATCTCGTCCGAGGGATATCGTGACTCAGCAACAAGAAGCTGGTCATGGTCCTCGTGCTCCTTGGACATAAGTCCATCGTGGTCACACATGAGACATAATGTCTTCGTGGATTCATTGGGAATGTTCCCACTTTGGTTATCCGAAGGAGTCCGCCTCTGGGCTGCGAAGTTCTCAGGCGAACCCTGGTTAACTGAATTTTCATGCCTCCTATCTTGAGCAGAATGCTCACTGTGAGTTGTAAACTCAATCTTAGCGCTACTGTTATCGACACAGTAACATGGAATCTCAAGATCCTCTTAGGTTGTCGTCTCACCCAATGTTTGTAACCTGAACAAAGCGTCCACTTGGCAGTTCTTAATGCCCTCCTTGTACTTGACAGTGAAGTCAAATTCTGAGAGGCGAAGCCGCTACCGCATCAACCTGCCAGAGGGATCATTGATTTCCATGAGCCAACGCAAGGCAGAATGGTCTGTGTTGACCTCGAAGTGCTCGAGCTGTAGGTATGCGCGCAAGGTCGTTAGCGACTATACCACGGCGAGACAATCCTTCTCAGACACGGAGTAATTCTCCTCTGCAGGTATCAACGAGCGGCTCCAAAAGCCAAGTGGTTTTCGACTACCATCGGGATAGGTCTGAAACAACGCACATCCGACCTGGTAGTCCGAACTGTCGGTATCGGCACTGTATGGCAAATCTGCCTTAGGAGAGCAAGCACTGGGGTGTCGTGACCCGCTCAACCAATGTGCGGAATGCACTCAATTGTTCATCATTGAACTCTGAAAGCGTTAACACTTGTTCCTTGCGGAGCAATTTGTTCAAAAGGGCAGCGATGTGCGAGTATCGAGGCACGAACCTGCGATACACATTGCCTAAGCCCAACAATGACCTCAACTCTTTTTGGTCACGTGGCGTTTTTGCCAATCGAAGAGCGACAGTTACTGCCTTATCGGTTTCCAACCGACCCGGCCGAATAACATGGCCAAGGTACTTTACAGTATCGCGGAAGAGGTCGCACTTCTTCATGTTCAGCGACACTCCTGCGTTACTGAGGATAGTGAGGATTTCCTCAATGTGACTGTAATGCGTCTCGATGTCCTTGGAATAGATGATCACATCATCCAAGTAGACAAGGCATGATTGCCATTTCACTCTTGCGAGCAAGATGCCAAGGGTGCGCTGGAAAGTCGCTGGGGCATTGGTAAGCCCAAATGGCATTCGTTTGAAACGAAACAAGCCAGAGTGGCAAACGAAAGCCGTTTTGTCGCGGCCTTCGTCCGCGATTGGGACTTGCCAGTATCCGGAATTACAATCTAACGTGGTGAAGATGGTGGAGTCACCGAGTGAGTCGATGCAGTCATCCATCTTCGGATCGAGTAGGTGTCTCGGACTTTCATGGCGTTCAACCGCCGGTAGTCAATGCAGAACCGAAACCATCCGTCCTTCTTTGGAGCGAACACCACAGGCGACGCCCAATGCGACGATGTTCGCTCTATTACGCCATTTTTGAGCATGCGCTCAACTTCCGACTGAACAACCTCCCGTTGCTTTGGCCCTGCCGATAAGGTGGACTAGCGAACGGACTTGACGCTGTTATAAGGTCAATGTGGTGTTCGGTCGTGTTGATTTCACCAAGTGCGCCGTTCCACATGTCATGGAACCGCATGAGAAGTTCTCTCACTCGTGGCTCATGAGCCTCTGGTAGATGGTCGACATGAATAAATTCCTCATCTGACATTTTTGCCGTACTGTACTCAAGTGTTTCTTCAACCTTTCCTCCACCTCACCCGTTTCTGTGAGGAATATGGGTTCTGGCGTTGCTTCTTGGGGCGCAATACCCAACACCTGGCCAACGGTTACGTGACTGGGAAACACGGCCGTGGGGTGTGGCAATGCTAGGCCAAGGAGCAAGCCCTGCATGAGCTTCTGCGGTTTCGGGCTGAAGTTCGCCACAAGGATACCGAAGCATTCGTCTTCGATTACTTAGGCTATTAAATTCGTGGCAAGTATGCCTCTTTGCTCGTACAGAGCTTGACGCGGCTGGATGAAAATGACTCCAGTGCGTTGGTGGTAACTTTTACCAGTTTTTACGACATTGTGGGATCACATAGGGACACCCAACGCGAACCTTTGGCGATGTACGCCCTTTTACTTGGTCTTACTCCAACTCGGGTGAGAGTGGAACCGCTCTTGGCGCTCTCGCCAACGGACTTCGCACTATCGGGACGTAGGATACGTCGTCCAACTCTATCATACGACCCTTTGGAAATATGGCTTCCGCCCATCGGTCACAGAAGTCGCAACCCAGTATCACTGGTGCGGCGAGTCTTTCACAGACCATGAAGTCAACTTTGACTAAGAGACGTCCAAGACGGACAAAAAGGGGTACTTTCCCCATAGCGAGAACCGGTTTGCCATTGGCATTGGTAATGTGCGGCATCGGGCCATACTGGACACGGTCCAAGATAAAGGTTGGTAAAAACTCTTTACAAATGAAGTCGGGGCCTGCCCCAGTATCTGAGACGGACAACTGTCTTAACATGGTACGGTGGTGGGTCCCACTTCGGAATACACTTTGTAATTCCTTTTGGCAATGACGAATACGTCTGCCGCATTTCCCTTCTTTTTGGGCATCTGTCGCCTCCATGGACGGTTTTGCTTGAGGAGGAGTTTCCTCATAAGCTGTTGATATGGGGGTAATTCCTCAGCAGTAGGATGTTTCCCAGATTTGCCTCTTGGCTTCTTAACTGAGCGGGGTTCCTTATCCCTGGTCGACCCTTGGCTCGAAGAACCATGGGATGACTTCCCAGTATAGGGAAAATGTACCCTGTGATAGGATAAATCGGCGGGGGAGGAGATCCTCAGAACCAATTACCCTGAGAAGGAGGTGTTGCGAGCGACAAAAGTGCTGCCGTGGTATTGTTGAACGAACAAAAGGGAGTGTATATAGAAGAGAGTTGAGGAAGCTACAAGCAAGTATAAAAGGGGCAGGGTCTACCACCGACCCTCTGCGACTAGCGTAAGAAAAAGTTTTCTTGGGTCTGAAGTTGACTCTCAACTTCCTACTACTCGGACTTGGCTTGAAGTTGTCTGCCAACTTGCTTCACCTCCACTAAAGGAAGCAGTTTAGTCGGCTTATATAGACTTTTGGCTACCCCAAAAGTCTCCAACAAACATACTAATAACCATAAAATGTATTCACGGTAATCGTGTGAACCAGAGAGACTATTAGGAGATATTTCCTCAAGGTAAATATCTAGGTGCCATACCCATGCCAGTCACCCATCGGCCAGGGGTGGGAATTGATGTGGCCATTATATAGACCTTTCAGAGCTACTTGTAGTATCACCCACAACCTGGAACTGTACTGACATCTACTATGACAGCGTGTCCTAAAATGAAAAAATCAGCCGACGAATTTGCCACACTCACCCAAATTAAAAATATCTTGCAAATTCAAAACTGTAAAAATATCTTCCCAATTCCGATACTGTATACAATCATGGTCCTCATCTAGATTTTTTCGTGCGCGAATTTGCGCACATCACGCCCTCTCGCTCAAGACGAACGTCCCGACTCGTCACTGTTCTTCTTCTGCTTCCGTTAGTGTTCGCTGTCTTATTGATAAAATGTATGGTCTCTCAAACGGGTACGGATGCAACTGATTACCAATATGATGCTCTAAAAAGTAGGTTCGCATTACTGGTACCTCACTTTGTAGCATAGCCTCATATATTGGTTTGATCACATCGAGGTGGGGTTGAATACATTCTTCTTCCGTGACTCTTCCGAATCTTCCAAGAGTGAAAAAATATATGTGATATGCAAACTCTTCTGGAAGATGCCGGAGGAATGGATGTCGATAAGAAAAGAAGACGCGCATCATCAAGAACGAATCTTCGTAAGATAAGTGCGGTCCATGTAGCGCCCTAAAACATAAACAGATGCTTATCATGAAATAAGAAATGACCTGCGCATCGTTCGCATCCTCGGAGATATTGCGCAGCCAAAAAGATAATCTTCTTCTTCCGACTGTATGCTGTGCATGGTTGTGAAGGAGAGCTAGAGATGAAGTTGTGGTGGACGGTCCCGATGAATGGCCGCGACCAGCTCCTGACGTACTGGGACCTGCACGAGGTCCTCTCGGGGGACGACCGGAACCTCTTCTGGCGGGTTGTTGTCTCCTGAAGGTCCTCCTCTGGTCATCATCACTGCTTCAGGAGGATCCTCGCCGCCCCAATGTTCCCAATTTGTGGCGGAGAAACGTAAGGTTCCCATAGAGGATACGGGACCAGCCTGTATTCCATATCCGGGGGTAAGGCGTAACCTCTCAGTCGCACGTCTTGTTTGTTCTTGAGAAATACGTAAATTGGACGGATAATATTCAGATACGTTTGCGACAAGTCTCCAGCAGCTACCATTCCATATCTTCCTATAGAGTAATGATATATTACCTCCACAAACTCTGGACCTGCTTCCGTGAACCTTCCGTTTTGGAATGAAAATAGAACTCTTATTAATAGTCGGAAATCTTCTTCAGGTAGCAATGGTCCGTTCAACGTACGAAAACATAGGCATATATTAATGTAGAAATGGATGATTACGTGGAGTTCGTAGTAGTCCCGCGTAACCGACATGATCCATTCCCAGGCCCTTTTTCCTCCCATAGGAATCATTCTATAGTTAAAGATGAGTATGCCCCGTGGTTGCGCATAGTCCTGTGTGAGAAGGAATGCTTCAGGCCTCTGATGTTAAGGGAGCAGACGACGTGCATGGATGGCCCTCCTTGATCTCTTCCCTGAGCTTGAACAGAGCTGATAGTGCGGGTGTCTTTCTTCCGTGACGATGCAAGGGTTCGAGTACTTGGTTTGGAAGGCCGGCCACTTCACAGCCTGCTGCATTGCTTTTCCATGTACTACAAGTACTTTAGAGCCAACTGAAAAGGTTCTGACTGCAGGTTCTGCATCCTTATTTCTTGTCTTTGTTAGCGCGCGGTGTGATCTCCAGCCTTCGGTGGCCAGTAGTTCAACTTCCCTACTCTCTTCATCGATAATATTTGTTTCCATGTCTCTCTGTAACATTCTAGGAGCCCTTCCGTACATTAGCTCGAATGGTGAGCTTCCATTTCTTCATCTTCTTCGACGGTAGCCGTATAACACTTTTGGTAAGGCATCTTCCCACTGGATTTCATTCTCCGACATAGTTTTCGATATTGCTCGTTTGATGGTTCCAACCATCCTCTCCGCTTTCCCGTTGGACATAGGAGCGTATGCGAGAACGGTCTTCAGCTGAATCCCTTTCTCTTCCAATAAACGAAGCAGTGTAGTTGCAGTAAAACAAAGGGCGTTATCCGAGATGATCCTTTTTGGAAGACCAAACGGTTCAATTATTTCTTTTCGATGAATCTCAGTACCACCTCAGAATTTGCCTCCTCAACTACAACTGCTATTGGCCATCCAGTAAGATGTTCCACGCCTATAAGGAGGTATTCGTTTCCGAAGAAGTTTCCTTGAACGGGCCCGCGAAGTCAATTGAAAGGTTTCAAAGAGACCGGAAACTGGAAAACTTAGAGTGGTCTTATACTTCCGTATTGGAGTGAATTTTTGGCAGTTGTCGCAGCTTTTCACGAAATCATAGACGTCCTTATGGATACCGGGCCACCAGAATCTCTCAGTTACGAATTTTTGGTTGTTTCGAGATCCCAATGCCCTAGCTCATCATGGAAAGTCCTCAAGATCTTCATTCTTTCTTTCAAAGGGGCCACTAGTCGGGGACCGGCTTTAGTGTGCCGGAAGAGTTTCCCATTCCACAATGTAAAAGCCTTTTGATTCCTGCGTACCCAATTTCGGTGTTCAAGATCAACCTTTCTCATTTCTAGTCCATCGAGGAATCTGATCAGTCCGTGAATATTAGCTTCCGTACTCTTTATCGTTCGGAAACTGCACTCGGCGACTCCGACGATGTCCTCCGAAGCTTTTTCATTTGGAATCAGTGCGTCCCTCAAGCGGGATAGGTAATCGGCAGGCTGATTATTGCGTCCGGGTCTATACAAATTTCAAACCGATATTCTGCGAAAATGTCGAGCCATCGGGCCAAGCGGTGATGTACATCCTTCTTTTGGAATGCTGTTTTAAGTGCCTGGTGATCAGTTATCAAGACAAATTTCTCGAGTGATACAAGGTATACGCGAAACTTTTTCAGCGCGAAGACGACAGCTAGCGCTTCTTTCTCGCAGACTGAGTATCTTCTTTCCGCATCATTCAGAGTTCGGCTTGCGAATTGAACAGGGTGTAGTCCTCCGTTTTCAT
This sequence comes from Kappaphycus alvarezii, assembly GCA_002205965.3. NCBI lineage: Eukaryota > Rhodophyta > Florideophyceae > Gigartinales > Solieriaceae > Kappaphycus > Kappaphycus alvarezii. The sequence continues at coordinate 120,719 of NADL03000782.1, forward strand.
CTTTTTGGGACAAAACGGCACCCAAAGACCGTTCTGAGGCATCTGTCTCCACAACGAATGGTCTCTTGAAATCTGGGTACATGAGAACTGGGGGGACACATAGCTTATCTTTAAGCTCCTTAAATGCAGTTTCCATTTCCTTTTCCAGTAAAATTTTCCGTTCTTCGTAGTGCTGGCATGTAACGGTGCTGCAGTCTTGGCGAACTCTTTGATAAATCTTCTGTAATATGAGGCCAGTCCTAAGAAGCTTCGGACCTCCGTCTTTGAAGCGGGCCTTGGTGCCAACTTTATTTTTTTCGTTTTCTCTGGATCCACTCTAATTCCCTCCTGGTCGACGATATGACCGAGTAATTGGATAGAAGTTTTCGCAAAGAAGCATTTGCTCAACTTAATTTTCAAGCTATACTCCGATATCCTCTCCACAACTGTTTGACGTGCGAGATGTGCTGATCAATGTTTCTGAGAATATGACGACATCATCGATATAGACTCTTGCGAATGGAAGTCCTTTCAAAACCTCGTTCATCATTCTTTGGAATGTAGCTGGTGCATTCATGAGACCAAAAGGCATCACTTCGAACCTGAACGTACCGGCTTTGCTGGTAAAGGTTGTTTTTTCCTTACATTTTTCATCCAATGGAATCTGCCAATAGCCAGTGTAAAGGTCAATTGAGGTGAAATATCTCCCGTCCTTCAGGTCCTCGAGGATCTCCTCCATGTTCGGAATCGGAAATCGATCGGGTATCATTCTCTGGTTCAGTTGTCGGTAATCGACGCAAAAACGCAGCTTTCCATCCTTCTTTGGTGCGACCACCCTGGAAACGACCATGGGGATGAAACTGGTCGAATAATATCATTTTTCAGCATACTTGTAACATTTTCTGAGATAAATTGGTCATATTTTGGCGGTTGACGTCTAGGCTTGTGGTAAATCAGTTGAGTGTCGGTAAGTTCGAACAAGTGAGTAACCGGTACACTTGCTTGTCTTAAATCTGAAACGCTCCATGCAATTACTTTGGAAGATGTTAACATGTCGGATATTTTTAGTGAGGCGGGGGCGGGAAGTGCTGCACTTTTCCTTGGATTTCTGCCATTTGGCGCCCTTTTTCTTCTTGATCCTCAACCTCAATATTTTGAAGGACCTCTTCCGTCGTGCTCACATCTTCATATATGGAATTCGACGTATTCTTATTTTCTTTGCAAAGGTAATCTTCTTTCATGCTCCGAATTCTGTCCTTTGATTCGATATCATCGCAAAAAGAAACACATTCGGGTTTCAAACTTATCCTAGAATCCCAGTCGTCATCTGTTTTCAAACCCGGAATCATAATCGTCCCATGCCATGTTCATTAACCCCCGAGGGTACCCTTTTCCACTTCCGAAAGTGTTAGTTGGTTCCGAATCTTCGCTGTCATAGCTAGAAGTGAAATCTTCACTGTCTGTTTCTTTTAAATCTTCAGGATGCGTGCTTTTGTCGAAATCCAGGGGCATCTTCACGGTTCTGCCGTCAATATTAACTGAAACGATTTGGTTGCCCAAGTCAATGCATGTTCCTAGTCTTTCCATTATGGGGCAGCCAATGATTGCATCGAAAGGGAGATCCGGCATGACAAGAAAGTCTACATCAACTTTAGAGTCCCCAAAGAACACGGAAACCTTGTCAACAGTGCCCATGCATTTTGAGACGGTTCCATCCGCTACAGTTATTTTTCGAGTCATTGGAGTAATTTCGAGACCTAGATCTGTCACCAAAGTTCTGAAATGAGGTTTGGAACAGCACCCGAATCGAAGAGAGCTTGGGTTTTCATACCCAATACTTTGAATGGTACCAGCTTAAGACGTCTTGGTGCTGTCGAGGCCGATTGAAGAAACAGTTTCTTACCCTTAGCGGACTTATTAGACCTGATAATTTTTTGAGTTCTTTTCTCGCATCCTCTGCGTTGCCCCTCAAAAGTTGACCAAACGTTATCCCAGTTGGGGCCGATGCAAGCTCAGCACCAAATTGTACCTCTTCACATACTCTAGTACGTCCTTAGAGATACTCTTAACATTCTTACTCCTTTTCGTCTTCTTGGCCGGAGTGACTCCCACTCCTGGAACAACTTGATCAGACCTCTTGGTTCGATGAGGTACAGGTGCTGGGATATGCTCCAGCATTCCGTACTCTAGCCTAGGTTGTTCGATAAAATGTTCCCTTCCCCATCCCTTTTTGTCACATTGACTTGACTAATCTCTTCAGCGAATGGATACGTTACCGGTATCCGTCAACCTTTGATCCCTTCTATTTTGTAATATTTTCACCTCTGGTCCTGACTCACTCTTGCTTCCGATAAATTTGCTCTTCTGTTGTCTTTAGACCAGCAGTTACTTTCATGATGCCCATATCGACCGCACTTTGCACAACTAGTGTTCTATGTGGATTATCAGGACACCTGTTTGCAAAGTGTCCAGGCTTGTGACAGTAAGAACAGACTTCTGCGGCTTTAGGGGCCCCAGACTGGTTCTTCTTAATGGTAAGAGTAAGGCTTTCCAACTGCAAGGTTAATGTCAAGTCGATTTTCGAATCGGTTTCCAACCTTTCTTTCCAAGTTTTTGACATCGCTCCTGACAGATTCTAATGCCGCTGCACTAGTAGCCGGCCTTGATAACTCTTTTCAGGATGTACGATAGACATCGATGTGCGGGTTTCCCTCGGTACCTCACTCAGTGACTGAAACGTCCCGAATTTTTGACAAATTCTACTATGGTACCCTTCAGTTCATCAAAAGTGTGAGGCCCTTGACAGAGGAAAATCGGAGAGCCGCTTATCCCCATAGCCGCCTTACGCAGCATTCCGTACTTTGCTTGGGCGTTGAACCCAGCCTTTTCATAAAGATCACATAAGTACACCAATGAGCTTAACAAATCGTCGAAGTTAGCCGGGCCTCTATGGCGTACGAATCATCTCATCTGGTTCTACCTCCTTAGCATACTCTTTCACAAGCCACTCACATACCTCACGAAGTTACGCCCATTCCCGTTAAGAGACCACCGTCGATAAACTTGGACTTATATTTGTGCTTTGCGTCACCATGAAGATAGGCGAAGATACTTGCGGCCTTCTCTTCATCGCCCTTCTCTCGCATCACAACGTTGACATATGTGTAAAGAAACTCCTCAACGTCTTCAGTCTTGCCCCTGTGAACGTTATACGAGCAGCATTGAGATCCATGATTACCGAAAAGAAATCCCCCCGAAGTGTTCCTTACTCCTGCTCAACTCGAATACCTCGGGTGCAACCCCTCCACAAGAGTACTAAATGATGGGGTAAATCGGCGGGGAGGAGATCCTCAGAACCAATTACCCTGAGAAGGAGGTGTTGCGAGCGACAAAAGTGCTGCCGTGGTATTGTTGAACGAACAAAAGGGAGTGTATATAGAAGAGAGTTGAGAAGCTACAAGCAAGTATAAAAGGGGCAGGGTCTACCACGACCCTCTGCGACTAGCGTAAGAAAAAGTTTTCTTGGATCTGAAGTTGACTCTCAACTTCCTACTATCGGGACTTGGCTTGAAGTTGTCTGCCAACTTGCTTCACCTCCACTAAAGGAAGCAGTTTAGTCGGCTTATATAGACTTTTGGCTACCCAAAAGTCTCCAACAAACATACTAATAACCATAAAATGTATTCACGGTAATCGTGTGAACCAGAGAGACTATTAGGATATTTCCTCAAGGTAAATATCTAGGTGCCATACCCATGCCAGTCCACCCATCGGCCAGGGGTGGGAATTGATGTGGCCATTATATAGACCTTTCAGAGCTACTTGTAGTATCACCCACAACCTGGAACTGTACTGACATCTACTATGACAGCGTGTCCTAAAATGAAAAAATCAGCCGACGAATTTGCCACACTCACCCAAATTAAAAATATCTTGCAAATCAAAAACTGTAAAAATATCTTCCCAATTCCGATACTGTATACAATCATGGTCCTCATCTAGATTTTTTTCGTGCGCGAATTTGCGCACATCACCCTGCCTAGTTTTTCGCCGGGACGTTTTTTCTGCAGTACGTTGCAGGAGAACAGGGTAGCGTTCATTCGCCATTGGAGCTGGACGGAGCGTCGACGAGTCTTCGGCTGACAAACCAGCGTTCAACGCAGCACGCGCCCGTTCATAACTCTTTTGGGTACAAGACCCTTTTCATCTTGAATCAAAGACTCATAATTGGTCACAATGACCGCCAACTCGCGCACCGCGAGTTTGCACTCCGGCGAATATGCCCTTTAGCGTAACAAATGTGGCATATTATGGTGCGTGGACGGCGGTACTACCAGCCTGGGCGCATTCGGTCTACATGCGGAGCATACTCCTGAAGGGCAACACGGGGTGCATGTACTGTACGCCACCCATGGCCAAGGAGGATGATCCCCATACGTTGAGGAGTCCACAGTGGTCCTCGGGAGAGCCGACGTCGGGATTGACGTGTCAGCTTGAAGCACATACGCTTCTCTCTCACCATATTGAGCAACATGCTCTCGCGGAATTCTTCCGAAGACTCAGCCATCAGCGCACCGAGGTCGCGATTTGGGCTTGAGTAATGGCATAAGTGCCGGTCTTGGGGGGAACGTTCGTGCGTGCACGATACATATCCCCTTCATCCTGCGCAAAGTGAACAACCTGTTCAAACGTAAGGTCGCGCCGAGACGCTTCCCTATACCTGGCAACAAGTACCCTTATGGTTGGGTTCAGACCATCGATGAAATACGTGGTCCTCTCCCACTCTGGAATACATTCCCAAAACTGTTGTTCGCCTTTGCGACGCGTATACCTAATAAGGTCTCGTCCTCACCGGGCCTTGAGCCAATGCACGCAACTGTTGGATAGCAGCGCGGATGGAATTGGGGGGCTGCATACGTACGCAAAAGGTACTGTACGGCCCCCGGCCAATTGGAGACCCTCCACTCGAGTGTGACGATGACGTCTGAACCCTGTGGAACTGGGCCGCCGCCGCACCCTTCGACATGTAGAGGAGAGCGATGAAGGCCTGCGCCTCGCTCATCTCGAGCGCGTCGGCTTCGCTCACAAACCTGGAGAGAAATTCCAATATGAGAATGGGTCTTCCCCCGAAAATAAACAATCGTTCAGAGTAAGCTCCAGGCGCTTGATCTGATCTCTTACCTTGCCTGTC
>NADL03000783.1:0-145259 GCA_002205965.3 Kappaphycus alvarezii
TGATGTGCGCAAATTCGCGCACGAAAAAAAATCTAGATGAGGACCATGATTGTATACAGTATCGGAATTGGGAAGATATTTTTACAGTTTTTGAATTTGCAAGATATTTTTAATTTGGGTGAGTGTGGCAAATTCATCGGTTGATTTTTTCATTTTAGGACACGCTGTCATAGTAGATGTCAGTACAGTTCCAGGTTGTGGGTGATACTACAAGTAGCTCTGAAAGGTCTATATAATGGCCACATCAATTCCCACCCTGGCCGATGGGTGGCTGGCATGGGTATGGCACCTAGATATTTACCTTGAGGAAATATCTTCTAATAGTCTCTCTGGTTCACACGATTACCGTGAATACATTTTATGGTTATTAGTATGTTTGTTTGAGACTTTTGGGGTAGCCAAAAGTCTATATAAGCCGAGTAAACTGCTTCCTTTAGTGGAGGTGAAGCAAGTTGGCAGACAACTTCAAGCCAAGTCCCGAGTAGTAGGAAGTTGAGAGTCAACTTCAGACCCAAGAAAACTTTTCTTACGCTAGTCGCAGAGCGTCGGTGGTAGACCCTGCCCCTTTTATACTTGCTTGTAGCTTCTCAACTCTTCTATATACACTCCCTTTTGTTCGTTCAACAATACCACGGCAGCACTTTTGTCGCTCGCAACACCTCCTTCTCAGGGTAATTGGTTCTGAGGATCTCTTCCCCCGCCGATTTACCCCTATCATTTGGTACTCTTGTGGAGGGGTTGCACCCGAGGTATTCGAGTTGAGCAGTAGTAAGGAACACTTCGGGGGATTTCTTTTCGTAATCATGGATCTCAACGCTGCTCGTATAACGTTCACAGGGGGCAAGACTGAAGACGTTGAGGAGTTTCTTTACACATATGTCAACGTTGTGATGCGAGAGAAGGGCGATGAAGAGAAGGCCGCAAGTATCTTCGCCTATCTTCATGGTGACGCAAAGCACAAATATAAGTCCAAGTTTATCGACGGGTGGTCTCTTAACGGGAATGGGCGTAACTTCGGTGAGGTATGTGAGTGGCTTGTGAAAGAGTATGCTAAGGAGGTAGAACCAGATGAGATGATTCGTACCGCCATAGAGGCCCGGCTCAACTTCGACGATTTGTTAAGCTCATTGGTGTACTTGTGTGATCTTTATGAAAAGGCTGGGTTCAACGCCCAAGCCAAGTACGGAATGCTGCGTAAGGCGGCTATGGGGGATAAGCGGCTCTCCGATTTCCTCCTCATCAAGGGCCCTCACACTTTTGATGAACTGAAGGGTACCATAGTAGAATTTGTCAAAAATTCGGAGACGTTTCAGTCACTGAGTGAGGTACCGAGGGAAACCCGCACATCGATGTCTATCGTACATCCTGAAAAGAATTATCAAAGGCCGGCTACTAGTGCAGCGGCATTAGAATCTGTCAGGAGCGATGTCAAAAACTTGGAAGAAAGGTTGGAAACCCGATTCGATAATCGACTTGACATGATAACCTCGCAGTTGGAAAGCCTTACTCTTACCATTAAGAAGAACCAGTCTGGGGCCCCTAAGGCCGCAGAAGTCTGTTCTTACTGTCACAAGCCTGGACACTTTGCAAACAGGTGTCCTGATAATCCACATAGAAACACTCGTTGTGCAAAGTGCGGTCGATATGGGCATCATGAAAGTAACTGCTGGTCTAAAGACAACAGAAGAGCAAATTTATCGGAAGCAAGGAGTGAGTCAGGACCAGAGGTGAAAATCTTACAAAATAGAAGGGATCAAAGGTTGACGGATGCCGGTAACGTATCCATCGCTGAAGAGATTAGTCAAGTCAATGTGACAAAAAGGGATGGGGAAGGGAACATTTTATCGAAGAAACCTAGGCTAGAGTATGGAATGCTGGAGCATATCCCAGCACCTGTACCTCCTCGAACCAAGAGGTCTGATCAAGTTGTTCCAGGAGTGGGAGTCACTCCGGCCAAGAAGACGAAAAAGAGTAAGAAAGTTAAGAGTATCTCTAAGGACGTACTAGAGTATGTGAAGAGGTACAATTTGGTGGCTGAGCTTGCATCGGCCCCAACTGGGATAACGTTTGGTCAACTTTTGAGGGGCGACGCAGAGGATGCGAGAAAAGAACTCAAAAAAATTATCAGGTCTAATAAGTCCGCTAAGGGTAAGAAACTGTTTCTTCAATCGGCCTCGACAGCACCAAGACGTCTTAAGCTGGTACCAGTCAAAGTATTGGGTATGAAAACCCAAGCTCTCTTCGATTCGGGTGCTGTTCCAAACCTCATTTCAGAAACTTTGGTGACAGATCTAGGTCTCGAAATTACTCCAACGACTCGAAAAATAACTGTAGCGGATGGAACCGTCTCAAAATGCATGGGCACTGTTGACAAGGTTTCCGTGTTCTTTGGGGACTCTAAAGTTGATGTAGACTTTCTTGTCATGCCGGATCTCCCTTTCGATGCAATCATTGGCTGCCCACATGGAAAGACTAGGACATGCATTGACTTGGGCAACCAAATGGTTTCAGTTAATATTGACGGCAGAACCGTGAAGATGCCCCTGGATTTCGACAAAAGCACGCATCCTGAAGATTTAAAAGAAACGGACAGTGAAGATTTCACTTCTAGCTATGACAGCGAAGATTCGGAACCAACTAACACTTTCGGAAGTGGAAAAGGGTACCCTCGGGGGTAATGAACATGGCATGGGACGATTATGATTCCGGGTTTGAAACAGATGACGACTGGGATTCTAGGATAAGTTTGAAACCCGAATGTGTTTCTTTTTGCGATGATATCGAATCAAAGGACAGAATTCGGAGCATGAAAGAAGATTACCTTTGCAAAGAAAATAAGAATACGTCGAATTCCATATATGAAGATGTGAGCACGACGGAAGAGGTCCTTCAAAATATTGAGGTTGAGGATCAAGAAGAAAAAGGGCGCCAAATGGCAGAAATCCAAGGAAAAGTGCAGCACCTTCCCGCCCCGCCTCACTGAAAATATCCGACATGTTAACATCTTCCGAAGTAATTGCATGGAGCGTTTCAGATTTAAGACAAGCAAGTGTACCGGTTACTCACTCGTTCGAACTTACCGACACTCAACCGATTTACCACAAGCCTAGACGTCAACCGCCAAAATATGACCAATTTATCTCAGAAAATGTTACAAGTATGCTGAAAAATGATATTATTCGACCAGTTTCATCCCCATGGTCGTTTCCAGTTGTGGTCGCACCAAAGAAGGATGGAAAGCTGCGTTTTTGCGTCGATTACCGACAACTGAACCAGAGAATGATACCCGATCGATTTCCGATTCCGAACATGGAGGAGATCCTCGAGGACCTGAAGGACGGGAGATATTTCACCTCAATTGACCTTTACACTGGCTATTGGCAGATTCCATTGGATGAAAAATGTAAGGAAAAAACAACCTTTACCAGCAAAGCCGGTACGTTCAGGTTCGAAGTGATGCCTTTTGGTCTCATGAATGCACCAGCTACATTCCAAAGAATGATGAACGAGGTTTTGAAAGGACTTCCATTCGCAAGAGTCTATATCGATGATGTCGTCATATTCTCAGAAACATTGGATCAGCACATCTCGCACGTCAAGACAGTTGTGGAGAGGATATCGGAGTATAGCTTGAAAATTAAGTTGAGCAAATGCTTCTTTGCGAAAACTTCTATCCAATTACTCGGTCATATCGTCGACCAAGAGGGAATTAGAGTGGATCCAGAGAAAACGAAAAAAATAAAGTTGGCACCAAGGCCCGCTTCAAAGACGGAGGTCCGAAGCTTCTTAGGACTGGCCTCATATTACAGAAGATTTATCAAAGATTTCGCCAAGACTGCAGCACCGTTACATGCCAGCACTACGAAGAACGGAAAATTTTACTGGAACAAGGAAATGGAAACTGCATTTCAGGAGCTTAAAGATAAGCTATGTGTCCCCCAGTTCTCATGTACCCAGATTTCAAGAGACCATTCGTTGTGGAGACAGATGCCTCAGAACGGTCTTTGGGTGCCGTTTTGTCCCAAAAAGATGAAAACGGAAGACTACACCCTGTTCAATTCGCAAGCCGAACTCTGAATGACGCGGAAAAGAGATACTCAGTCTGCGAGAAAGAAGCGCTAGCTGTCGTCTTCGCGCTGAAAAAGTTTCGCGTATACCTTTTATCACTCGAGAAATTTGTCTTGATAACTGATCACCAGGCACTTAAAACAGCATTCCAAAAGAAGGATGTACATCACCGCTTGGCCCGATGGCTCGACATTTTCGCAGAATATCGGTTTGAAATTGTGTATAGACCCGGACGCAATAATCAGCCTGCCGATTACCTATCCCGCTTGAGGGACGCACTGATTCCAAATGAAAAAGCTTCGGAGGACATCGTCGGAGTCGCCGAGTTGCAGTTGCCGAACGATAACGAGTACGAAGCTAATATTCACGGACTGATCAAATTCCTCGATGGACTAGAAATGAGAAAGGTTGATCTTGAACACGAAATTGGGTACGCAGGAATCAAAAGGCTTTTACATTGTGGAATGGGAAACTTTCCGGCACACTAAAGCCGGTCCCCGACTAGTGGCCCCTTTGAAAGAAAGAATGAAGATCTTGAGGACTTTCCATGATGAGCTAGGGCATTGGGATCTCGAAACAACCAAAAAATTCGTAACTGAGAGATTCTGGTGGCCCGGTATCCATAAGGACGTCTATAATTTGTGAAAAGCTGCGACAACTGCCAAAAATTCACTCCAATACGGAAGTATAAGACACTCTAAGTTTTCCAGTTTCCGGTCTCTTTGAAACCTTCTCAATTGACTTCGCGGGCCCGTTCAAGGAAACTTCTTCCGGAAACAAATATCTCCTTATAGGGGTGGAACATCTTACTGGATGGCCAATAGCAGTTGCAGTGAGGAGGCAAATGCTGAGGTGGTACTGAGATTCATCGAAAAAGAAATAATTGAACCGTTTGGTCTTCCAAAAAGGATCATCTCGGATAACGCCCTTTGTTTTACTGCAACTTCACTGCTTCGTTTTTGGAAGAGAAAGGGATTCAGCTGAAGACCGTTCTCGCATACGCTCCTATGTCCAACGGGAAAGCGGAGAGGATGGTTGGAACCATCAAACGAGCAATATCGAAAACTATGTTGGAGAATGAAATCCAGTGGGAAGATGCCTTACCAAAAGTGTTATACGGCTACCGTCGAAGAAGAGGAAGAAATGGACGCTCACCATTCGAGCTAATGTACGGAAGGGCTCCTAGAATGTTACAGAGAGACATGGAAACAAATATTATCGATGAAGAGAGTAGGGAAGTTGAACTACTGGCCACCGAAGGCTGGAGATCACACCGCGCGCTAACACAGACAAGAAATAAGGATGCAGAACCTGCAGTCAGAACCTTTTCAGTTGGCTCTAAAGTACTTGTAGTACATGGAAAAGCAATGCAGCAGGCTGTGAAGTGGCCGGCCTTCCAAACCAAGTACTCGAACCCTTGCATCGTCACGGAGGAAAGACACCCGCACTATCAGCTCTGTTCAAGCTCAGGGAAGAGATCAAGGAGGGCCATCCATGCACGTCGTCTGGTCCCTTACCATCAGAGGCCTGAAGAATTCCTTCTCACACAGGACTATGCGCAACCACGGGGCATACTCATCTTTAACTATAGAATGATTCCTATGGGAGGAAAAAGGGCCTGGGAATGGATCATCTCGGTTACGCGGGACTACTACGAACTCCACGTAATCATCCATTTCTACATTAATATATGCCTATGTTTTCGTACGTTGAACGGACCATTGCTACCTGAAGAAGATTTCCGACTATTAATAAGAGTTCTATTTTCATTCCAAAACGGAAGGTTCACGGAAGCAGGTCCAGAGTTTGTGGAGGTAATATATCATTACTCTATAGGAAGATATGGAATGGTAGCTGCTGGAGACTTGTCGCAAACGTATCTGAATATTATCCGTCCAATTTACGTATTTCTCAAGAACAACCAAGACGTGCGACTGAGAGGTTACGCCTTACCCCGGATATGGAATACAGGCTGGTCCCGTATCCTCTATGGGAACCTTACGTTTCTCCGCCACAAATTGGGAACGTTGGGCGGCGAGGATCCTCCTGAAGCAGTGATGATGACCAGAGGAGGACCTTCAGGAGACAACAACCCGCCCAGAAGAGGTTCCGGTCGTCCCCGAGAGGACCTCGTGCAGGTCCCAGTACGTCAGGAGCTGGTCGCGGCCATTCATCGGGACCGTCCACCACAACTTCATCTCTAGCTCTGCTTCACAACCATGCACAGCATACAGTCGGAAGAAGAAGATTATCTTTTTGGCTGCGCAATATCTCCGAGGATGCGAACGATGCGCAGGTCATTTCTTATTTCATGATAAGCATCTGTTTATGTTTTAGGGCGCTACATGGACCGCACTTATCTTACGAAGATTCGTTCTTGATGATGCGCGTCTTCTTTTCTTATCGACATCCATTCCTCCGGCATCTTCCAGAAGAGTTTGCATATCACATATATTTTTTCACTCTTGGAAGATTCGGAAGAGTCACGGAAGAAGAATGTATTCAACCCCACCTCGATGTGATCAAACCAATATATGAGGCTATGCTACAAAGTGAGGTACCAGTAATGCGAACCTACTTTTTAGAGCATCATATTGGTAATCAGTTGCATCCGTACCCGTTTGAGAGACCATACATTTTATCAATAAGACAGCGAACACTAACGGAAGCAGAAGAAGAGCAGTGACGAGTCGGGACGTTCGTCTTGAGCGAGAGGGCGTGATGTGCGCAAATTCGCGCACGAAAAAAATCTAGATGAGGACCATGATTGTATACAGTATCGGAATTGGGAAGATATTTTTACAGTTTTTGAATTTGCAAGATATTTTTAATTTGGGTGAGTGTGGCAAATTCATCGGTTGATTTTTTTCATTTTAGGACACGCTGTCATAGTAGATGTCAGTACAGTTCCAGGTTGTGGGTGATACTACAAGTAGCTCTGAAAGGTCTATATAATGGCCACATCAATTCCCACCCCTGGCCGATGGGTGGCTGGCATGGGTATGGCACCTAGATATTTACCTTGAGGAAATATCTTCTAATAGTCTCTCTGGTTCACACGATTACCGTGAATACATTTTATGGTTATTAGTATGTTTGTTTGAGACTTTTAGGGTAGCCAAAAGTCTATATAAGCCGAGTAAACTGCTTCCTTTAGTGGAGGTGAAGCAAGTTGGCAGACAACTTCAAGCCAAGTCCCGAGTAGTAGGAAGTTGAGAGTCAACTTCAGACCCAAGAAAACGTTTTCTTACGCTGGTCGCAGAGCGTCAGTGGTAGACCCTGCCCCTTTTATACTTGCTTGTAGCTTTCTCAACTCTCTTCTATATACACTCCCTTTTGTTCGTTCAACAATACCACGGCAGCACTTTTGTCGCTCGCAACACCTCCTTCTCAGGGTAATTGGTTCTGAGGATCTCCTCCCCCGCCGATTTACCCCTATCAGATACTACGCAATTCTAGAAGAAAGATGAAAACTGGCTATTGTAAGGCCAAGTTTAGCTTAGTTCTGAATACAGTACACCTATCCCTGAACTCCCCCGAAATTAAATCGCAGCTGCCCCTACCACTGAAAAGAGCAACAAGGTACAGTATTCGCTCAGACTACTGACGGAACTGGTGCCAGTGGGGAAAGGTTTAGGTGTTTTACTTTTGGAAGATATATTCGTTTCTATCCTAGTTCAAGCTGGACTGATATATGGAGGAAATCACATCTCATGGCCCTATTGGCAAGGTGACAGTGGGAACCCTACCAGTTGGTAAAATGTTTTTTCAACGTTAAGCTACCTTAGCGAGACTCGTCCTGAACAACGGTGGCCAATTTTCTACTGGAAGACCGTTTCGCCAACCTCTAAATTCCTAGTACACTCTTCTTAGGATTCGTATCGTAAACTAGTAGACCGAGTTGTGCTGCACTGATTACAACCTGTGGAACACCGCTCCATAATCGCATCATGTCAACCACTAATTCGGGCGCATGAATGCCCTCTGGTCGTGAGCTTCTCCTTTCTTAACGAGGGAGCGTTCGCCAAGTGGAAATAATTGCTCTCTGCACAAGAATGAAGCTTTCATTTTACCGATCCCCGGCTGTCAGTACAGTGCTGTGTTTTAGCGCAAATGATCAAAGTCAAGCGTAAGCATGATACGTTCCAAACGGCATACAAGAATAAACTATTCTCTTGCTCACTGTGCTTGATCTCAGTCCAAGCAGAGGAGCGTCCTACGGTTGCAATCCGAGAAAATGAGTTTCCGTAATACACGCGTAGCGACAAAGATAAACAACTCGTTGAAGTCGAAGCTGGGAACAGAATGATTTCTGAGATCATCCTGCACTGATTCTACTGCGAACGGAGGTGATTTCCATACAATTTTCGCCTTGCCATGCTTGACCTACAGAAGATTTGGCGGTAATTCAATTTTCTTTACCTTCCCCCGTCGTCTTTATGAAGCACCTTCAGTACTCCCCCGTTTCTCAGCCCTCCGAAGTCTCGCGGTAAACGCATCCTCTATGTTTCCCTCAGTAAGTGAATCTTCAGTCTTTTGCGAATGTCTCAAAAGCGTGCTTTGTAGTAGGGTTAAAATGCTGGGTGATTTATTGTTTGAGAAATATGGGAGGCTTCTTTTGACTGATTAGTTCTTGTCTGCTAGACTCTTTATCAGTAACCCTGCACCATATGGCCCGCGGGAGGCCAGCTCAAAAGTAAACCAATTCTGGGGGAATAGCTGCCTCGGCGTGCCTTGGGAGCAGTTTTCACTTCCCATGCTATCAGTAAGTCGCAGGGTTAGAAATGGACGACGTTTCATGATGAAGATACAAGCAATGGTCCACTCCCAGACAAAAATGTCGGAAAGGGAAGCTGGTAACTGCTGTTACCGTTTTTGGTAGATCAGCCATAGGAATAACAGCAATACAATATTTACTTTTCCCACAAGAAACAATCCCAAATTCACTCGTTTTGCCTCAACAACAAGAAAACGTTAAAATTCAATGCAACGCTTAGAGCCAGGATGCCAGCGAGGATGTCATCTGCAATTCGCTTCTACTCCATGCCCCATCATTTTTTCGAAGATCCGGGGCAAAGTCAGCTCTTTGTCACAAATCACACCGTTGGAACAGATATTCTCTCTTGGACATACCACCATCATTAACAGTACAGAATCACTTTCTCCTTCTCCTTTCTTACATTTTTGGTGACCATTTCGAACTTTTGCCCCGACTAGTACTGCCTTGTCTACTGGTACTGCCTTGTCTACTAGTACTGCCCTGTCTACTAGTACTGCCCTGTCTACTTTCCTTCCGATGGCCTCTCCATAGCCTTCCCATTTGACATGATTTGAAAAGGCATGCCTCACATTTTCCTTTTGAGCAACCTTGATGCTCGAGAGGAAAATAAGGGGGATAGTGATGTACATTAATAGTGACGGACGGTCTTTCGAATCTCTCTCTCCTCGATTCGTCTGGGCGAACCCTTTCCAATACACTCATACTAGCGAACTCTCTTGAAAATATATCCATATCACTTTCCGCTCTGCTTGTTTCACGAGGTTGACTCCTAAGCCTGGAAACTTGAGGACTTCGCGACTGTCTTCCCTGTCCCTTTTCAGACGAGCTGCGCCGGGTATAATATTGCACTTGCTTTTCGCTTTTCTTATTTCGTGAACGCATCTTTTCACTTGAGGACGTTCTCCTTAATTTTGGGGAGGGAGGGTCTATTTTGGGGGCACTTGGAAGACGTATGAGGCTTTCATCTCTATTCCCTGATGGAAATGGGGATGAAAAGCTCGAAGTGGCTCGGGGCCGTTCTGAAGATAAAGCAGAGTACCTGGGAAATGATCCCACTCTGAATTCACCACCAAGATTCCTTTCGAATCCTTCAGCTGTGATTCCACTATCTATGGATATTGACCTCATTGGATGTTCTGGTGCTCGAGCGTTGGATTGGAATTCCGAGATTGGTGGGGCGCTGGCTTCTTGACTGTGAGGTAGCTTGAAAAATGGAATGGACCGGTTGGACCAGGCTCGTGGATGTGACGGTTGAGAAAAAGGTGTCATTGGACTCGGAATCGGTGAAACCTTTGATGAGGTTTTGCCATTGTTTGGAAAATAGTTCACTCCAGGATATAGAGGGGACATAACAGGAGTAGTCCACTGGGGGAAAGGAGGAGGAATTGATCCCTGATTTGTTCCTTGATTGCTCCTTAGTCCACCTGCTGTGGAATCCTCAAAGGACTTGGAAACGCTGCCCCCGCTGCGCAATTCATTCCTTGTCTTTGAGGCAGGATACATCGAGGCGATCTCAGTTCCACATTTTGGGCACTTAAATTCAACAGAGACCGGATGTTGACGACGCTCAGTATCAGTAGATCGACGGGATTCTTCTTTAAGACCAGAAATACAATCGATATGGAATGGGCCACAATTACACGGAATCAGATAGACGGCTTGATCGAACGAAACACTGTGAGTGCAGCGATGGCAATGAGAGTCTGCGCTGAACATGAATAGCGGATCGCCAGACAAAGCCGAGGAAAGAGGTGGGTTCATTACTTTCAAATTATTCCAGAGCGCCTAGAATGGAGTCCCGTAGTTGAAGCTTCTGCGTGACGACAAAATTGTCAGGTTGCTATTCGCTGGAATCGAAGAAAGAAATACTTCCGAGTATTCCGGATTACGAGAACTGTAACCGGAACTGGTTGAGATGGATACCACTCGGCTCGACCTCTGTCTCCTAGTGCAGACCTCATTTATGGAACTTCTTGAAGTAACTGAGCATTCCAATATGAGGAGTGTCAAACCCCTGAAAACAATATGCGAAACAAAAACTTGTGATTATGCATGAATATTTGGTCTTTTTCATTTGTATGAAGAGGTGAATATTAACAGAAAATAATCAAACACGTCCATGAAAGTTTAAAGAAGATAATTTTATTATCATTCTTCGCGCTAGCGAAATGAATTGGCTGTTCTCCACAGAGAAATCTAAATTGTTGACTGCCACTAGTTTAAACTCTACCGAGAGTACAACAAGTCTTTCCTTTTTTACAGAAATTAAAAGTTTGAGACATTCTCAAAAAGTTGAAGAACATTGCTCGGAAAATATTATGACATTCCATTCGCATTTATCTTGTATACGTCGCAATTACTTTTAACCGGATAGGCGCCTTCATCAGTCGATTGAAAAAATATCAGTTGTTCCTATCAAAGCACGCAACTTATTCCCATAAATCTAAACGTACCGTAGTGACTTAATGTCAGGACGGAGGTTAATCAACAAAATAAATGAAATTGAAAACACCGGCTTTGAAAATGCGTATGGGGTACAATAAACTAATATCCTACCTATCGTATAATAAAAAGATTAGTTATTTTTCTTGTAACGAAACCATTTATCAGGATGGCGATTCCACCTCGAAGAGTTGTTTTTCAGATATCTATCTTACGCTCACCAGCGAAGTGCCCTAGTCTTGGCGATTCATTCCGGCTTTATTCGTAGAATTCTTTCACGCTGTAGCTTCATAAACAAGGAACTGTACATGAGAAACGAAAGTTTTAGAGCACCAAATAAGATATTTTTGTGTAACTTTAAAGTACCTTCAATAGTCTCTAGGTCCTTTGGAATGTACATATCGAAATATTCTACTGGAATACAAGAGTCGAATAATGTATCCAATCTAATATTAGGAATAAATTTTCCTCGCTTCAAAATTTCTGTCACCTATTGACTACATAAACTAAAGTTTGTACCTTTTCAGTACAAGTGCATCAATTACAATAGCTAAAGCATTTTCCTATATTAAAGATGAAATTAATAATAGTATCTGTAGTCCCTGTGCATCAGATTTACGAGAAATTTACCCCAGTTGTCGGATACGCCAAATTTTTTACCTTGGTACCAAACTGCAGCTTTGAATGTTCCTGTTGTATTGTACTCCAATAACTTTGTACAAATTGTTGTAAATCTGCAAAAGCTTTGAATACTGACTAGGAGCACTGTTGTTATATTTTACAGTTGAGCCAGCCAAATCCATCTATAAAAATTTCCCCACCAGTGTCTAAATGCTTGCTAAGGGCCAATCAGGAAGCAAGGGTCGGCGCATATTAGCCTTCTGATATTCCGGGACAGAAAAACTGTCCAGTGCGATTCCTCCAAACGGGAGATCAGGTGAAGAGAGTTGCTGATGGAAGTATGTCAGAGTTTCCACCTTTTCATGTGGATTCTCAATGATCATTTTGGGGGCAGTTCAAATTGCTGTAGAGCCACCGCTATCAGTATTGGCATTGTCTTCAGCTCTTCTTACGTTCATTGCGAATGCATTTCCAAAAAAGGGGTCCAGTTGCGAATTTTAATCTGAACACAGAAGAGCATATCAAGGTAACAAGCTCGAAAAAGTGCGTAAATGGAACCATTACTCAAATTCGAGCATGCCAAACATAACCAGCATCATTCAACCCTTTTTCTTTGAATATAATTACAACAAAATCCACATACCCAAGATTTTTTGCATTTTCATTTCAGTTTGCAACATCGAATAAGGCTTCTGTGCCTTACTGCAGTTGGGCAAGTCTATCGCATTTCAATGTATACTAGTTCAGTGTGAAATCCAAGGTTGTCTACGTATCCGTCGTGGTCTTGACGCCTATTGAATTTCAACTTCTATGTGTTTTTGAGTTTTTACGTGATTCGCAATGCTGTTATGGACTACTTGTAACCAATAGGGCCCTCTCTGTTGATTCTACCCTTTAAGACGGTTCTCACGGCCAGTACATTTGTCATTGTAGAGCATTTTCGACCGAGACAGCTGCGAAATTGTAGGTTCAGGACCATTCAAGTTTCCTTAAGAATTTTAGACTCCAGTTATCAAATGAATGATAATTCTTCAAACGTGTACAGTATCGAGGTGAAGAGTGCTTCCGCGACCAAATAGCTGACAAGTTAGTGTCCAACTCAATGTCGCTGGGAAATTATTGTCATACCGAATGTCGTGTAACGCAGTATCGAATTGCAATCTCGATGATTCGTTGTATTTGCTGAGGTTGGTACTAGTCTCTCCGGAAGAGGTGCTTGCGCTGCTGTTGGTGTACGTGATACAGTTGTAATTGGGTTGCTAATGCTAGCACGGGGGGTCAGGAGGGCAGCTTGTTCAGGATATTCTCAGAAAATTTGTTTAATAAAACTGGTAAAAGCCTCCATACAAGTAGGGGGGAAATCTATTCGGCGGTGGGAACAAGCACTCAGAAGAGCCGAGGGATACAAGTGGAGGAACATTCTGCATTAATGCAAACGTTCACCGCTCTTTTTCAGGCAAGAGGTTACGATAGAATGAGTATTTTCAGACTCGTATGGTGGGGCGCATTTTTCGGGGGTAGATGTTTAGAGCATTTTGACACATGTAGATGCGCCGTGACCAGCAGTGATTGGTTCCTGAAATTTTTTTCTTGCCACCACAACAAAATAAATCCAAGTCTACCATTTGACAATAATCATCACCAATCAGAGTTGGCTGGCATTAATGAGTGGAAATAATCAATTGAATATACGTACTGTACTGTACTGTACAGTATGTTCCGTGCGTTCTCTTGCTGTTTTGACCATACCATAATTTGATCATTACCGTATGGCCCGGCTCTCCAGTTCACAAGGGCAGGTTTCGGGACACAGAGGTTATGGCGCTTCTATAATCATCTTTCGATACAAATATTTTATCGACCAATAACACAAGGTATTCGTGTACCACTCTTTTTATTGTTTAATTCATCGAATTCCTCCCTGACAGTCCCCCCAACCAAGCATTTTGACCCTTGTCGAACCTCTGTTTATTTCGGAAAGAGCGAGGATAATTCACGAGAAGGACGGGAAGGGTACTTCAATAGTTTCGTTTATCCAAATTCGCAGCAAGAGAACCGTCGAAAGCTACTTTTCTGTAATGGACAACGAGCTGAAGTACTGTTATCGGAAAGGGTTCAGGATATTATCAATAGACGCGCGAGATTTTCGTTGGCTTACTACTGGTGTATCGTTTTGCAAGGTCCAAGTAAAAACGCTAAATATCTAACAGCGCATTGAAGTTTCTGACGGCAACTGGAAACCCTCTCCGAAATTGAGGGCGTGGTTTGCTCGAACGTTTCTTGATTTTTAAACGCTGGAACAAATGCGCAGGACATCAAGCATCCAAACTCAGCCCGGCTCCTGTGAGTAAAATTGCTTAGTTGCTTTCCAAGGGAACTATACTTAATTAGAGGACCGGTACCAAAATTTCAGTTGGATCAAACTTTGAGACGCAGCATGACGGATTCTAATGACTTTGACGCTGAAATTAGCTCGAGAGAATGTCACCGTGCTAGGGGTTTTCGACTCCCGTACTGCTCCACCACGAGCTTGTTGCAGAAGGGCCGTACTCCTTTTGCTGTATAACAGCACAGTACTTACAACTTGCATAATACAAGATATTTCGCGAGCCCGTGAACTCGTCGAGAGCAACAGCATTTTACACATGAACCTAGGCGTAATCTCTACGCGTTTTAAAACAGGATTTTGTTATTTTCGAAAGCCAACACAGCGGCTACACCATCCTTGGGAATCAAGGAAAATATCAGCAACCTGATGCTGAGAACTACGTGGAATCTTGAGGTACTGCATCAGTTTGGTATCTACTCAGGGCTGAGATATTGTCATGAAACTTACACAATATCTTTACGGAAAGAACCACGTTGCAATTGTCACAATTGTGAAGAAGACCACATCAAAACTCAATGTGATGAGCTGGTAGGATGAAATTATAAATGGCATGATAGATGAGGAGGCATGAGAATGCATTTGATGATAAAATAGTGATGTCGCTTAAACATCCGATTCCCCATGGAAACTCTATGCCTAGTAAGCGGAGCAAATACCTGTTACAGTTGCAAAAGAGGTGCATCGAATCTCGACTGCAACCGATCTTCACCACTATAGTAGCTCTGTATTCAATTGTGTTAAGGAACCATTGCGGTTCATTAGACAACACAAGTATCATGTATTATTCGATTCGATTAATGCAGATTGAAGTCCAATAGAAAAGTCAGCTTACAACGGGATACTCGCTGTAAAGACTGAATATGGGGAATCTCTCAACAAATTAGAGCCGAACAGGTTTTCCACTTTATTGTTAAATGGAGACCCAGTTGAAATAGCAATGGTCATTTGATGAGCTAAAACTGGCTTTGTTCCATTGAACTCATTTTATCCCATGCGGGGTTCCACCTCGGTGAATCTGAATTTCAATGCATTCCAACATTGGGGGGGGTGCACGCGGGGCCCATTTACTGTAACAGATATGCTGGCTGATATCCAGTCAACGTAAATGGTACTCATTATATTCGTGAATCCCCTTGGTCTTTCAAACACACGGGCCCGGTGTTTCAACCCCTTGACATCAGTGAACGCTGCAAAGGCATTAAAGTTCCGAAGTTATCAATATTTGATCACCACGCATACCAAGTCCCGACTGGTCCCAATGCCAATATCCACTCGTGGGGGGAAGCACCCTGACGCATTCGAGGTGCTGACAGACGTGGCCAGTCACATCGCAATGCGAGCCATGCAGACTTGCGGGCGGGTGCGATCCGTCCTTATGCAAAGACACGCTGCGGCGACGGTTTCGTCCAACGCAGCATGTCTTACGGCTGGCCTTACACCAGCCTTGTGAGATAGTCCCGTCAGAATCTGTCCCCTTTTGAGACCCTTCAATACACAGAACTGCCCCGCATCCCGGGAAATAGCCGTCCTACACCTCTAACCAGTAAAACACCCCAAATCCACCCCCAACTGTTTGGTAGTGTGCTTGTATGGGGTGTTTTCTGCGAATCCCGCCTAAGATGCTCCCCCAGTCTTCGGAAAATAGCCATCCTGCATCCCTAATAAGTAAAGCACGCCAATTTCCTCCCCCCTAAGATGGATTCCTCTTACCAATAATACCGGCAGTAGAATGAAGTGGCGGAACGGGACTCATTTACTGTGGGAGGGTTGTCACCTAATTCTCGAGACGTGGGCGGAGGGGCACTTCGTAAAGGGTGGGAATGGCCGCGAAAAGTTTCTCAATAATTGTTGAACATTGCGCGAAGTAGTTTGAAGACTCGCCTCCCGAGCAAGGCTCTTCCCCATCCAATCTCCGCATCCGTCATGTCCAATGCTGCCTGCTTGATGGCTGGCCTGAAGGTAGCATTTTAGGGAGCGTAGTTCCTTCCCCATTACTGTGTCGGTATACCCTTTTTGAGTCAATTGTGGTTGTCTGGAAAACCATGGGATAGATCGGATATTTCTTCCAAGAGTAAAACACCCAAACGTTCCCCATCTCTGCATCCGCGGCATTTCTCAAGGGCGAGATAAATTCTTTTGCAACGGCACGCCGCACGAGTGATCTCCTCTAATGCAGCCTGTTTTTTGTCTGGCCTTCCCAGTTCTCCTTAGATAGAATGAAGAGGTCTGCTATCTTCTTCTTTACACAACGCCTTCCTCACAAACTCCCCTGTTTTTCAGCCTTCCGAGCTCCAACAGTAGGTGAAGAAGAAGAAGAAGACTTTACCAAGCAGGAAAGGAGGGGCTAGCGGCCCTCAAAAGGGGAAAATTCTATCCGAACCAGGAGCGGTTGACTTGTCGTCGGTTGATCGCGACAGAAGTTCGTTGTTGTATGAGCCAACTGATAATCGTGAACAAGCGATCGCGCTCGAAGGCAGGGCTATTACCTTTCCGTAGAGCGATTTACTCTGCAATTCTGGACAGACTGTTCGGCGCGTGCTGATAGGAACGGATTTTTGGTCGCCGTCATCTACAAACCTTTACTTTACTGTACTACCTCCCCTTGTCCAAAATTGCTTATAGTTCTGGTCCTTCCTCGTCCTCCCTGAGCCTTGCTTATCATTACCGCGGTCCTCTCCAAATTTAGTTTCATTTTATCTAGGTATTTTTATACTGTATCTACCCCTCTGAATCGACCCCGAATCAAGGTCTTTTTCCCTTTTAGCTTACGTCCTCCTCCAAATTCGCTTTTTTGAGAAAAAGGGCGCAGATGCACTACTGCAAAATCCCGTGCAGATTTATTTTACCTATTCCCAATCTATAGAACCTGCCCCGGGACCCTATTTCAACCCCTTTATTTCAAGATCCAAACATCCCCGATCATTTTACTCATCACCTCTCTCCCCATACACACCCAAAACACCCTCCACTGCCTCCCATTCCCCAAAGTCTACCAAAATGAATAACCTTCGCCCCTCCGCCCCCATCACCAAAAACCGCCCCTCTCGCCCCTTAAATGGCCTTGCTCTCACCATATACGGCCCGATGGACGCAGACGACTACCTGCAACGCCAGACTAAGAAGAAGATAATCGAGTTCGTCCGCAAACTCTTCGTCGAGGATGAGGCCGAGGCGGTCCCTGAGGGGCAGGAGTTGGAAGTCGAGTGGGGAGCTGGGGAGACCTTCGAGGAGTGGGCAGCCCTGGAGTTAGTCTACGAGGTTAAGGAGGAGGAGGAGGATGTTGTAGTTCACTTCACAGACCTTACAGCTTTACACGAATTCACTGCATCTACTGTACTGTAGATTCAAACTACTGGTAACCTTGCAGCCAGGGCTACTAGGAACTTTGCTGTCATTAAACTTTCCTTACAGTTCTGAACATAGCGTTTGACCCCATTGGTACACTTGGAATAGTTACGTGCGAGTTGCACACTGGGATATTATATAATTGCTTTACCAATCAAAAGTCGCCTTGCTATCCCATGCCACCTGGACCAATATACTTCTTACATCTTGTCAGAGTATGTCACTCTTGCCGACTACAATTCTGGAAGCGCTACTTACGATACTGTCAGGGCTGTTTTACAGGAATGCCTTTGAATTCGCTACTGTTAGACTGCATTTTCCTTTAGTTCGTAGCTATCTTCAGTTCTGTATAAACCCCGGTTTGTAGCGGTCGGCTTTACCCAGTCAGCCTCAACAAAAGTTTCAACCACAGTTCTACCTTGATCTGCTCGTGTGCGCTTAACACCCCACAGACGAGGAGGATCATGAGGAGGATGAGGGTCGGGGAGGCATAGGAAGTGTTGGAATGGTGGAATGTATGGAACAAGTGGTACCAATGATGGAACAAGTGGTACCGATGATGGAACCGGATGGGGATATCTTTAGAAGTTTAGATATCTCTCAGTAGGAAATAGATAGTTATGAGCCGTTCGCAGATATTTGTGGGGACTGCTTGGACAGCATGAATATTTTAGAGGAGATGTTTGGATCTGATTTAGAGAATGTGAAATAAGAGGACCTCATTGATTGTTAGTTTCTTAAGTGTCTTTTTTTTAGAGTATATTGTCTACACAAATTGTTTTTATGCATTTCCTGGTACCTTCTGCAGTCTTGTTCGGACTTTAAGGGTAGCCAAAAGTCTATATAAGCTGAGTGAACTGCTTACTCAGGGAGAGGTCAAGCAAGTTGGCAGACAAAGTCAAGCCAAGTCCCGAATAGTAGGAAGTTGAGAGTCAACTTCAGACTCAACAAACATTTTTTCTATGTTGGTCGCACAGCATCAGTGGTAGACCCTTCCCCTACCATACTTTCTTGTAGCCCTCTCAACTATCTTCCATATACACTCCTTTTTTTCGTTCAACTATACCACGGTAGCACTTTTGTCGCTTGCAACACCTCCTTCTTGGGGGAGTTGGTTCTGAGTATCTCTCTTCCCGACAATTTACCCCTATCACAGACCTCGTTCGGCACCGGGACCGGCAGACCCGTATATATCGAAAGCCATCGGGTGGAAGTCGATACGTAGTTCGGCGCAAAGGTGGCCATCGCGGAGAGATCTCGCACGCTCAGATGCAGTAAGGGCAGCGAGGGGCGTGTTGATCCGCTGTTGGGCGTACGGAGCGGAGTGGGGGCTCATGACAGTGACTTCGTAGCCCTGCGGGACGGGAGAGAACTGGACATCATCGATGTAGATGTAGAAGTGGCGGCGGGACTTGGAGTAGGTCGGTCGATTAAGGACCGGGTGATATCACAATCACATGAAAAGTGATAATTGGGATTGATTTGGTTCTTTAATTTTTCGAAAGTGCGGTTCGGCTATCCCCCAGTGTATGCTAGACATGCTCAGGATAATGGGTAATGTGAGTCATGTGCCTAAATGGCTGGCTCGAAGCCTGTCAGCAGGCATGTGATAATTGACTTCCAGTTAATGTACAGCCTTGTATGATACTGTCGCCTATCCCCTCGTCCAGTCCCTAGTCCAACAGGGCACCCTGTGCGGAGCTGCCGCACCAGCCCTCGCCGAACGGTCCAAACATTCACACTACGGGGACGTTTGCCGTTCCTCCGATATCCCGCTTATTCCAATTGGCATCGATATCTATGAAGCCCTCGGGCCCATAGCAGTACAGTTCTTCCGCCCCCTTGCTGCCCACACTGCTAGGCGCCGTGATTCCCCTCCCCGTTAAGAGTTTCTCGATTTCGTTTCCCGTTTCACCTTTTGTCTGCACGGCATGCAACCCATCAGGCCCTATCCCGACGTCTCTCTGATTAGTTTCTATCCTACCCCTCCCCGGCGCCTCTGAGTGCTTGTTCTTGTTGCCACCTTATATCACCACACTGGATAATTGTACGTATTCTCAGCCGCATTTGATGTCGCTTACATATTGAAACACGATTTGGAGCGCATCTTACGCGGTAAGATACCTCTGAAAATGTTCAAAGACTCGAAGCAAATCTGGAGTCGACAGGAAATCTGGAATCGACAAAAGCTTCATCAAGCAATGGATTATACGTAAGAAGTAAGGCACACCTGCTTCGCTTTTTGAAATGGCGGGAATGTTATACAGAAAGGGCTCGCGATAGTGTCAGCACAGCAAGAAAACGGTTTGCTGTACTAGCGCAGCATCTATGACAGCTGAGCAGGAATACTTAGATATTTTATGATATTAATCTAGTACAAAATGCTACTGTAGCCACTACATTTAATTTGTATGGTGGACTAGTTCTACAATGCACTGTACAGTACTGTACTTTCAAATACAGTGCAGACGGACTACAAAAAGTCTATAGAAGGGCGCGCGTACAGAGTAGCGGAGCAGGTACAAGACAAAATCATCAGCCATCAGACAGAAGAAGTAAACACTTGTTCTTGTCGCAATAAAGGGAAGCTAACCCATCGAACACAACGGTCAGTAGTTGTGTCAGACATTGCAATCCCGGCTTTTAGGGCTTACAGTAGACTTGCACCAGCAACCTTGGTGCGTGCTACACGTGTCATACCTTTTGGGGCTGTGATACTACAGTGCTAGAAAAGAGCACCCATGTACATAAAGCCAGTCTCGGTCGCACATGTCGGGCGATATGGGGTATTCACCTTTTCGCTGCCTTGACTCCTAGACGACCTGCCCCTTCTTCAACCATTCCACTGTCCACCTCCTTCCATCTCTCTCCGTCGCAGCCCACAACCGCTACGGATCTACCCACTGCGCACGCTACTGCACGGTTACTTCGTACGTGCTGAGATCTCACGCTGCCGCGCTACGTATCACAGTACTATACAGTACTGTGTACGTACCGTACCTTAGTAATGCGATTTGGTCCACATGTGCCGCGTCTGTAATATGTCGTGCCCCGCAATACACAGAGTTTAGCCATTCTATTCAAACCTAATTACTTTAGGTTTGTAGCAGTTGGGTATATTATACTGATACAATAAGGTTCTGTATTCAGGACTTTGCATGTTGGTCCTGGATATTGCTGTGGTTAAATGAATATCTTGGTGGTGGTGGTAGATCTTTATGAGTTGTACGGTTTGGTACAGAAGCGTGCGGAGGGTATTCAGAAATTAACTGCGAATGTAGGCGGCGGTTAGAAAACAGTCGCGCCTGCATCACTTTGAAACTAAACGCAAAACGGGTAACGAAGTCGCGAAGCTCCTGTTTAGGGGAGGAATCGCGACTGAAAGCAGTGATGGAAGCAAGGCGGCGGAAGAAACACTGGCCGTTGTCGCCCAAGACGCCATAGATATCAATCCAGACAGAGGAGAGGAGGGTATCGTTTTGGTCGCAGTAATCGCCGTAATGACGATGTTTTTTCGCGCTCTGCGAGTGTTGTGGCAGCCCCTGCGGTAATCGTACATGACGAGATGTGGCGGCGGGCGGAGCGGTAGGCAAAAGTAACTTCGACGGCCATATCGGTACTGTAAAGCGCATAAGCAGCGGGAATGTAGGTGCCAATTCGCAACGCGGAGGACTCCGAGTGCCCCGACGAATAGGAAACCTGATATAGGAGCGGATGCTCGACGAGGGCGACGGTGATAGCAGGGGAACGGCACAACCACGCAACAAGTATGGTAGATCGTACCAACGCTGCTAGATAGAGAGTCGTTGCTCGCGATGAGAGTGCGAAAAGGTTGAGCACAGGGGATAGAATGGGAAAGAGTAAAGGAAAAATGCAAAGAAAGAGGGATGGGATGCAATTAAATAATCGAAGAATGAAAAGGCGCTTCCAACTTTTGAGCTCACTCTGAACTCAGTTAGCGAAAGGTAAAAAATAAATCAACCCTCCCTTTTTTCCCCTCCCCCCAGAGGCGCGAATTTTTTTTACTTATGTAGAATTTCTAATACCCATCAATACTAAAAAATACTTGAATGTTTGGAGCAAGTACAACCAAATAAAATATAACCACTAAAACAAGGCGGTCTAGCCACCCTCCCGCTCTTCGGATAAACATGACGTCGGCGATAATAGAAGGAAAGACGACACATGCAATTACGTTCCTCTTCCAATAATGACTTAGGAGTATCCTTATCGTAGGTAACAGATCCCCAACTTAGTCTAAATCTCCATACACAAGTGATTTTTCCAAATAATTTTCAGGGGACAGCACTTCCTCCTCATCCGAGGACACCTTCTCCTCCTCATATACCTCCTCAGGCTTTAATTCCAGTAGATTTCTGATGTCCAGCCAGTTCGGAGGATAGGGAGGCGTGACACACCTGGGCTTCATGGGAGCCCGGAAAGGGCGAAGAGGAGCAGCATCCATGGGTCGCATGAGGTGGCGCGGGGTAGCAGACGAGGACGACGAAGGCGGATGACGACGAGGAAGAGGCGGATGGGAGGTGTAACGGGATGATGGATACGGATGTGCAACCTCCGAGATGCGGTAGGGCATGGTGGAATGGGAGAAATAGGATATCAAAGGGTGTAAAGGGGGGGTAGCAGGTGGATAGAGAAGCGGAGAGATGAGAATACATGGGTATAAATGTGTTTTGATATCATGCCAGTACGCAGAAAGAGACAGTTGAATGCTGGCGTAGGTTGAAATCGCATAGAAAAGAAGGAGACGGCAAAACGAGGAGGACGCGCGACGAGCGTAGGCAATGAAGGGGGAGGAGTACAAGCGAAAACGTAGAGAATGGGCGCATTTGTGCAGGGCAGCATGTCAAAAACAGTCCTTGAATTTTTTTCACAGCGGGGAAAAATTAATTGCCACGCGCGCCAAGCATTTCTTGCGTGGCACACGTGGCAAACTTTTTGCGGTAACAAAACGAAATGTGTCGTACTGGCATATCAGACGATACTAACTTCCTTACAGAAGCGGACGAGAACGTTGCAGAGGATGCGATGTCGACCAGTCATGCTTCCTTCGTATTTGCAGGTCAAAGAGTGTTAGCAGCTTGGATCTAAGACTGATACGACTTCAGCCGAGCGCTGGGAGCAGACCGCACAGCGAGAAGATCCAAGGAATAGCGCGATGCCGAGACGGAGAGCTAGAGCGAATTTCCACGCAGAAGAGTAAATGTACGTAGCGCGGTAGGGGTTAGGAAGCGAAGAGAAAACAGAGGAGGAGGAGGACGTGCGCACGGAGAGGAGGCGTGCTCGGCCGGCTGCTGCTGCGGACAAAAACAACCTGTCAGACTTCGATAACATGAGTTCAGTTTTGATAGCAGACTGGAGCCTTTCGCCGGGGACCGAAGATGAATCACGCTCGAAAATGACCGTAGATGTTATCGATGAAGACAGCTGAGGGTGGCGGGAGGATAAGAGCGATGTCACAGACGGAGGGATCTCTTCCAGATGGCGGTCGTGGGAAGGGTCAACAGGTCGGAGATAAGTCCAAAAGAATCGATTATAGATGCTGCAGGAGCAGCTTCGGTAATGTTCGAAGTTCGCAGGAGACTTAGATCGCCCATTGAGAAGGGGAGGGCCCGATCCGGGCAGATCAATTGCAATTGGTGGAACGCTTCCCTCTGCTTCTGATTGCAGCTGGCGGCGAGTACCGCAGATGAGTGGACGGAGCTTACGTAGCAAGTGCATGACCTTCGAGGCGTTCGGACAGAAGCAGTGTAAGTGAAAAGCCAATTGAGCATCATCCAAGTCTCGAAAAGATTGAAAGATTCGGTCAACGGCGGTTTGGCGGCCTGCGAAAAATCGGGAAACAAAAGAGTCCGAGCCAATCGGAGATCCCAGCACGATGAAGCCGGATTGGGGTAGAAAAGGGGCAGGGAAGGGACAAGGGGGGTGGAAAGGGAAGAAGACATAAACTCGGGTCTTGGAAAGGTTAAGCTGGAATCCGAGTGGACCTCCTTCAAACTGGGTGAAACGGATGGCGACGGCTGGGGAACGAGGAAGGAAAATATTGCCTTTATCTGCATACCAAGCATTCAGGGCAGAGGAGAACTTCTCCTGTAACAAGGGCAACAGAGGATGAAGAGCCAGGGTACAGAGCAAGAGACCAAGGGAATCACCTTGCTGGGTGCCCTCTGAACCACGATAATGGTAGGTTCCAAAATCAAGCTCTATTGGAGCATCGAAACAAGAGTGTAAGCATGCCCCAGGCCTGGGAGGCCTGGGGCATGCTTTTGTTCTGCATCCAGAATGCGCTGGCGGGAAATGCAATTGAAAGCGTTGCGAGCATCAATCTGGACCAACACGTGGTCGGAGAATTCGGAGCTCTGGAAATGACGACGCATGGAATGAATTATTGCACTGGTGCCGTTCTTGATGCCTACCCCGACCTGATGGGGCACAAGGTAGGAGCGGAGGGTAGGGATGGCCTTGTGTGCCGCGAGCCTAGAAATTGGGTGTCGGAAGAGAAGCCTAACAGCGATAGGACTGATTCCCCCGTTTGGCTTCGCCAGTGCAGTAACAAGGCCTCCGCAGAAATACGGGCGACGCGCGGCCCATAGATCGCCGTTCAAACAGAAGTTGAACAACTTGGCCAGAGCATGACGGCAGTCCCTGCTGGGCGTGACCCCACCTGCAGAGCAAAGCAGCAATCGCAGGAACACTTGGAATAGTGTTGTAAATGAAATTTTGGGCAGGCTGCGCTGGATAAGCTGGCATGCTGCACTGGCTGCGCTGTCACTGTAATTACAATTTTATTTTCAATTATTTTTAGAGGGATGCTTTGCACCGTCCTGTAGCGGTGCCGATAGGGTACATAGACACTGCATAGGTGCTACGAATTGTGAGGGTTGAAAACTCTATGTAAGGCGCTGTTTGCATGAAATTGTAGGAGTATTTAGGAGCCAGCAAGCACTAGTGAGACGCTCACCAAACCAAGTAGCACACAACACAGAGTGTAAAGGGAGTTGGCAGAAAGGTCTACTGTAGCACCTTAGTCGCTCGCGACGACTCTCATCCCGGGTAGTTAGTGGTTCCCTTTTCTTTCGGCGCAGTTTTCAACCCATCATTTGGTACTCTTGTGGAGGGATGTTGCACCGGTAGCCCGATACTTGCGGTTGATTTGTAAAGTTGAGTACTTGTTCAGTAACTAAAATAGCTTTCGAATGATGTTATGATGAACCCAACAAATGCTTACTTCCATTTCAAGGGCAAAAGGAGTGAGGAAATGTAATATTTCCCCTTTATATATGTTAATGTTTTGATGAGAGGAAGGAACAACGAGAAGAAGGCTTCAAGTTTTTTCGCCTGTTTGTCTGGCGACGCGAGGGTGAAGTATAAGGCAAACTTTATAACCTGATGGTCCTTAAATGAAAATAGCCGCGACTTTAACAAAGTTTGTGCATTGCTAGTCAAGGAATACACAAGGGCGGTAGAGCCCGATGAGATGATTCGTAAGGCTATAGAAGCTCGTTTATATTTCCAGTATTTGTTGGGTTCATGGGTAAGGGTGTGCAGTCTCTACGAGAAATCAGGTTTCAACGACGAAGCAAAGTACGAGATGCTCCACAAAGCAGCGATGGTTGGCAAACGCCTGGCGGACTTCCTTCTTATTAAAAGACCTCGCGCGTTCAGCAATCTGAAGGATACGATCGTAGAATACTTCACGAAATCCGAGACCTTTCAGTCGCTGGGTTCCCATCGTGGGGTAAGCTAGGCGAAGAAATTTATCTTTTACCACGAGCAGAATTACTCTTGGCCCGCCCCGTGCGCAGCGGCGTTGGAGTCTGTTCGGAGAGACGTCAGGAAGCTCGAGGAGAAAATGGAGAACCACTTTTCGACAACCGCATGGACTTGATAACTTCCTAACTCGAGAACCTCACTCTAACCACTAGGAAGAGTCAGAATACGAATCCGAAAACGGGAGACGTGTGTTCCTATTGCAACAAGCTGGGACACTTCGCTAAACTGTGTCCTGAGAACCCACACTGGGAAAAAAGTTGCGGAAAATGCGGCCGGCACGGGAATCATAAGACTAATTATTGGAGGGAGGTCCCCTCGCTCTATTCTCCTGACTACAGCAGTTAGTGCTTAGATAACCATGAGCTAGGGCTGGGGCACGACTATCTTATGTACGGGAACATCTTGAAGATGAACGAGGCTCGGGTGCATCCGATCCGGGCCTGGGGCAGAGCTCGGGTTGAGGTGGGGAGCATCTCCGAAGATAGCATCATCTGTGATGTGCATCGGCAGGAGGAGGTTTGCGGCGGCAAAGGGCGTCAAGGGCGTTGATGGAGCGGGGTGCAGGGCGTAGAGTCGGGCAACTATCATGGGGTCCCTAACATCGGCGATGCGTGACTGATGAAGGGCGCGCATCTCAGGGCTGCATTGAGCATCAGCAGCGAGGCGCTGTGCCCTCCGAATAATTGGTTCATATTCTCGTCTTCAGAGGGAGTATGACGTAGGACAGTGCGTTCCTGGCGATTCAGGTGAGCTTGGAGGGCTTCTGTTCGTAGTTCACCCCATTAACTGTTATTGGCTCAGAATAAACGATCTTGGAGCCCTTGGTGTTGCCAAATGGGTGAATTAATCCCAGAAAATCCCCGGAGCAACTGGCGGAGAACGGCAGCGAGGAGGAAGTGGATTCGAAGTGAAGCAGAGTGAAAGTTATTTGGGTTCCGCGCAACTGCTCATGTTACACTACTGTACAGTAGGCACCGTACCGCAATAGTCGCCCATTTTATGCCACGTTTGTAGGCCTCAATTGGAGCGTTTAAAATTTTATGAAAAGTGTCCAGTTTTGATAGTTTGAGGCCCAGAAAAGTCGAGTGAGCAGATGTTTTAAATTTTTACTGAACGGTCATTCTGATATTTACTCAAAGGGGGGTTTCGTTTGGCATCAGGCAGGAGTGCGCAGCATTTTACAAACAGAATATACTGTACAGCACAGTGCTTTACCATTTGTTGCACTTTGCATTGTACTTTTCTGCACCATAAATTCTGAAATTAGCCAAATCAGTGTTCTATGTCGACGAGATTTTTTTGCTGGAAATGAAAATTTTAATAATCTTTGACCTTACAGCTCATTTTTTTGAGTCAAACACGATTGAATATGACAATATTGAGCTATTTGACATCCAAATTGAAACTGAAAAATCAATTGATGGTCTACGAACATTCAACGCCCATCAAAAAGAATACTTTGCAGAACTGAGAACGATTCGGAAAGATTCTGCTTTTGAGCTGTTGTGTTCCGTCCGCACCTCTTTTATTTGGTTATCTCACAGACGTACATATATATGCTGTGCATTCAGCCGCGGAGCAAAAGTACCCGCGGAGACATTCGGAATGAAGGCCATCGATGAAATTAATATTTCCATACGCCATACTCAAGTATCCCGCGCTCAATTTCAACACCGTTCATATTCATACTTATGCATATAAATAGTTTGCGACAAACACAGTTCTTACTTCGCAGCTAGGATTCATCGTTTTACTTTGTGATGACTCAGACCGAGGACACAGTTTGAACTATAACTGCCGCATTTTTCGTCGAGTCGTACGATCTATCAAGGATGGAGAATTTTACACAAAATATGCTGCATTTGATGTCGCTTACATATTGAAAACGACTGTAGAGCACATCTTACGCCTTCAGATATGCATGCAAACGTTCACAGACTCAAAGCAAATTTTCTATTTCATTACCCGTGTCCCAAAAACATCTGAAACAGTTTAATTATAGATATCGCTGCTGCGTGTGAAGCCTAAGAAAAGTTCTAAATATCGAATTTGGCACTTATTTCTGGTACTGAGAATCCTGCTGAAGGTCTAGTGAAGCCGAAAGTT
The DNA here is from genome assembly GCA_002205965.3 of Kappaphycus alvarezii. NCBI lineage: Eukaryota > Rhodophyta > Florideophyceae > Gigartinales > Solieriaceae > Kappaphycus > Kappaphycus alvarezii. Next base: position 27,543 of record NADL03000783.1, read on the forward strand.
TGCAAGCCTTCCCTAAGACTTCTAGTGTATGGTGTTGACAAAAAATAAATCGAGCAATTGATTACCGGTAAGAAGTAACGCACTCCGGCTCGCTTTTTGAAAGGTCTGGAATGTTATGCAAAAAGGGCTCATGATACTGCCAGCGCATTAGCGCACAGTTTGCTATGACAGCGCAGCATCTCTTACAGCTCAGCATGAATGCCGAGATACTTTTATGAAATTAGTTGACTACCAAATGCTACAATAGCCATTCGATTTATTTCGTCATAGTGACCTAACTCTACACTCCACTACTCTTGTACATACAGTGCGAAAGTGTTACAAAAGCCTGCGTAAGAGCTTGCTTACCAAGTAGCGGAGCAAGTCCAAGACAAAAATCATCACCAATCAGATAGAAGAATTAAAAACTTGTTCTTGCTGCAGTAAGGGGAAGCCAACCCGTCGAGCACAACCGTCTGTAACAGTGCCAGACATTTTAACCTCGGCTTGTAGGGCTTACAGTAGACTTCCACCAACAAACTTGCTTGGTGCTACACGTGTCATACTTTTTGACCTGTGATACTATAGGGTTAATTAATAATTAGTAATAATCTATTCACCGGCCATTTAGAGTGTACATTGTCGATCAAATGCTTGTTATGAGATGTCAATCCCTTTTCGCTGGACGAGGTTATCTCTCAGGATCTAAGAAACAGGAGTTCAGAACAGAGCAACTCTACTTGATAGTCAATCGCTGCGAAAGAATTGATTATACCACTCTCCCATATGGGATAAGTTCAACTCTCTCTTACTCTTATATCTCCCTATAAGCACATTCAAGAACACAGCTGAATTGTAGAAGCCTCGCTCTTTTGGAGCAGAGGTGGAAAACAATGGCCGACAATATATAGTGCCAAGGGTCATATTTCTTTGTCAGTTGAGATAGGGAGATCAAAATTTGATCTGATCCTGATCCGAATCATCGACAATCCCGGCTTTCCAACGACTAAAGTTGAGGACCTACTCACTCTTCGCGCTTATTTTTCTTTCTATCTGCTCGCACTACTAATTGCAGATTGTCCAATTCAATGCGTTGGTCTTCCATAAGTCTTTTTATTGCGTCGAACCTACCTTTTTTCGGCCAATCATCAGGTAGATTGCCTTTACTCCGCTTCCGGTGCAGATATACATCTGCAACTGCTCCGGTGCAGATGTCTCTGCACCGGAGGTCACTGTAAAAAATATTCACTTTAAGGACAACTATCGAGAGGCCGAAGATATATTGAAAGTAATCTCATCATCCCTTGAGAGTGCCGCACTCGGCTTTAATGATGACAATGTGAATTTTTAGATTGTAATTAACATGGCTGACAATTTTTTTCACCTATACGCAGGAAAACACCCGACAGACGCAAGCACAGACTCCTGCACTCAGCTCGCTTACTTTATGCTGCAACTCCGGGCGCTGACCTCAGGTTCCCGTCGACTCTCCGCTCTGTATCGAGCGAGCAAACAGTTGTCCTTACAAACATGTACGGGTGGCATAAATACACGCTATTATATGTGGATTATTTTTGGGGCATGTTTGGACGACTATTCGTCACGTTCCATTATGAGACGTCGTCAGTCCGATGCTTATTGCTGCATGCTGAAGTTCAAATTCAAGCTCAAGCCTTCGAAAATAACTTTATTCTTCGGTAACGGGTTTTGCTATACTCTAGTAACCCTCAAATTCCGTCTATTTCTCCCGAACGGCACTTTTTGAGCACTGGATATTGATGTGATGAACACTTATATTCCTCAATAGAATTTGATATCCTGGACCGCGACTAAATCATCCCGGACAACCTGTAAAATGACCTGAACAGTCGTCTTGATCATTGGCAACTTCCGATCACACGAATGAACAATCGCAGGTTCATCGTATTAGGCCCTGAGTCAGTGCTTTTTACCAATAGTGAGCTTCAAACGATTCATCTCTACTTCTCTCATCTATATGTCACAAGGCTCTACAATTTACTGAAGCGTGCCAGATCCCCTGATGTTAGCGAGGACACTATCTGCTGCGCGCTGTCTATCCCAAGCCCTCTAAGGAGTTTAAACTACACAGCGGCCAGTTCCTTCGCCTCGTTAAACTCCTTTACGGTCTCTTCGAGAATATAGAATATTGGCACGAGACTTTTTTTAAGCATCTGGATGAAGAGCTCGGGATGACTCCTACTGCCGGTGACCTTTCCTTTTTCTCCAAGAAAGTCCGAGGATCATTGCGGGAATGATAGGAAAATGCTTTGACGAAACTCAATGTGCGGGATCGGCCGATTTTGAGAATGAAACAAAACTAGCTGAGCGCATGTTTGAAGCAAAGAAACGCGAGTACGATGAATTCACTTTTGCTGGATTACAGATCTAAAATATAGAGGATGGTTCCCTGTTACACTAGGAGCGTCACGCAAAGCGGCTACAGGAGTTGACCCTTGACTGCAAGTTCGCCCAGTACAAATCCAGGCGGAAAACACTTGCCTGTCACAAATATCCGACCAGATATTTTTTTCGGCGTCAACCTGGCCGCGCAGGTCACTGAACAGAAATGGGCACGAAAAGATGTACGAGGTCTGAATGAAATAATTCAGTGTATGCAAGCCACGCCACGCGGACGTCTAAATCAACGCAGGCTTGGCAAGAAATCACTGCTTATCAAAATTTTTTCGGAATCATCGTTCTCAGGCACTCCACCACTAGTGGGAACGTTTGGTTTTTTTACTCTTGGAAGATATACGATCGATCCCACTACATTCGGAACTGAGATTTATCGAATTCTTATACGGTAGAATTGGTAACTCAAATGTTCTGCAATCTTGCAGCTAAAAATAAAAGCGTATCTGGCGTTCAGTGTTATGTGGTGAATGCTACTTCTTTGCCGATGGATCCGACTGGTGTTTTAATTTGCGTCACGATATAGAGCGAATGTTGGGGAGACAAATCACACTGAAGCCATACACATACTGTGACAGTCTGTTCAAAGTGATTATCAAGAACTCAAATACGACTGAACAAATGGCAGCGGATAGGTTTCGGACATAGCATTGGTGCGAAGTAAAGATAATCTAGCTGCTTCTTTGACACCAGCCGTGAAGTGCCGCATTGACACGGGACAAGCCGAGTGCGGCACTCTCAGCGGAGGATGGGATTAATTTCAATATATCGTCGTCCTCTCGAGAGTATTCCTTAAATGAGCCTGGTTTACAGCATCCTGCTCATCAAGGCTAGCGTCTCAGCCGGAATCAGATGTATCTGCACCGGTAGCAGAGTGATTATGCTCTACAGAATTGGTCACATCGCGGCGTATGGTCAGTACGACTTGTGTGACATGTTGAAAGGCGCTAGTAAAGTTGGTGCGAGATTTCTTGTCAGCGCGAAAAACGAGCGAGGTTCTCAGCGACGCACTCGATATTTATGGATTTTGGGCATGTATGTACTCGGTATCACTTTTTTCCACAATTGAAGCACTTGGATTTGTGGTCGCTTGTATGGGGTTCCTTATTAGAGCCTGATTGATGGCCGAATCTGGCCGGACCTGAATAGTTCACCTTCAAACGGGAAGTATAGAAGCTCTCCGAGCCAGTCTGTAGTGTTTCAATACCAATGTTTAGGACGAAAGCGCTCCATTTATTTTGAAGCTTCTCTAGTGTGGTTCTGTAGCGCAGATATTGCATCTTCATGATCTTATAATTAGTAGATACCATAATGGCCCATTCACGGTCTCTAATCGTATGTTTTTGGAAAGATCACTTGTGAAAGTAGTCGCGGAGAGGTACATGTGCCATTGAGCATATCTTCTCCAGGTCTTCGGTTAACGAGTTTAATGCCTGACGTTCCGATCGACTCTCTTTTTCGTAATACGAGAGCTTTAGCGAGCGAAGGCGTTACGTAAAAGCGTCCATCTTTGATTCGAAGCAGGCCTTATTGAGTACAGCAATGACGGTTCCCCAACGTCTGGCTTGGTTTTGAATATTGCTGTACTAGAAATCAAGCGCTTCGTAACGGACGGAGCAAGTGGCGGAGAAATTGTAGTTTCTCTTGTGCAAAGACACCAGATTCCTCGCAAACGTGTTGGTAAGCCCGCAGATAGCGAGGCCAATTCTCCTCTAATGCACCAGAGAATTTTTCTGAATTGTTTCTGAAGCTGGAGGCAAAGATTTTATACAATACAGCCCTTTGGTTGTCGGGAGATATTATTACCCTGTGTGATTGATTAGGCTGTACGAAATGGCTGACCGCCGTTGCAGCGTGTGACGGCGAGTTAACTCTCGATAGGCTTTTTTTCTCACCTCTTTTGGCAGCATCATACGAATCAAGGGCAATAAGGCAATTTTTCTTTTCGATACACCAGAAAAGGGCACATATGGCGCGACGGGGCATCAAACGGACAAAACTCTCAGTAGCATCACATGGAATTCCCCGCGATTCCAAGAAGAAGCAAATACGTTTATAAAACTCCGGATTGATAACAACGTCGGAATGTTCCAATTCTGTAAGGACAATTTCCCCGTTAATAATTTTCTTGGGGGCTACTCCTGTCAAACGAATATCAGATACGTAGCCAACAGATTCATAAATCCAGTCTGGCTTCCATTTGAAAGCTGTAGGCCGCGGCAAAAACGGCTCGGGCGATCGCATCCCGTCAGAATCGGCTTGCACAGCATGACTCCCAGCTGATCCTGATATACCCTTAGCGCTTGGTCGCTCATTATAAAAGCACTACGCTAGAATTGAAGTACCGCTCTCCCGTACTTTTTTGGTCACCTCTATCTTACTCTTATGTATTCTCATTACCACTACATACCTTTTCGATAAAAAAGTTGAATTGTAGAAGCTGAAAGAGGTAAATCGTCGGAAGAAGAGATACTCAGAACCAATTACCACAAGAAGGAGGTGTTGCAAGCGAAAAAAGTGCTACAGTGGTATAGTTGAGCGAACAAAAAGGAGTGGGTAGGGACGGCAGATAAGAGGCCTACAAGCAGGTACAGAAGGTTCAGGGTCTACCACTGATGCCTCGTGACCAGCGAAAGAAAAATGGTTCTCGGGTTTGAAGTTGACTCTTAACTTCCTACTACTCGGGACTTGACTTGAATTTGTCTGACAATTTGCTTGACTTCCAAAAAAGAAAGCATTTTACTCGGCTTACACATACTTTTTGGCTAACCCTAAAGTCTCAAAAACACATACTAAGTACCCCGAAATGCATAAAATGGAATTGTTTGAACGAGAAAGACTAACATCGATAATATTTGGATAAATATCTAGATTTTCTCCTTACAATCTTATTCCTCGAGAGCAGAGCTAAACAATTCCTCCAAAATACCCATAGCACCAAAGCAGTCCCTACAAATCCCATCAAACGGCCTATAATTATGGATAGCCCCCTCGGACGTATCAAGTTCCTCCAATCCCTCCTCAAAGCCTTCAACCTCCTCTTCACCCCTGTCAGAAGAGTCAGAAATAATGATTACTCCCTCACTCTTCCTTCCGTCCTCCACAGCAGCTCCTCCAACCTTATACACTAGTGGCTCCCAAGGGTCCGCACAGTCCTCCTCTCCTTCCAATCCTTCCACCTAAGCCTTAGACTCCTCCTCTTATACATCTTCTTCTACGTCTTTTCCCTCTAGCTCCTCGTCTGCCTCGTCTGCGTTCTCGAAGCAGTGCCGGCGAACCCACTCCGTACGCGTTCTCGGTCCATTATTCTACAATAATCATCATAGTCTGTTAGTACAGTCGCCACCAAGGCCAGAGCTTTTAGGAGGCGGCGGCATCGGGATGACTTGGCGATGGTGAGGGACTGGCGGAGGTTGGTCATGTTGAGGGTAAAAAAGGGGTGAGCCGATGGAGTAGTTGATGGCAGTGGTTTGCCTCAACAACGTCTTTTTTTAACTTTAAATTGGGAAACGACTTCGAATATTTTCACGGCCTTGGGCGAAATAAAAAACGTGAGGCAATGCCACAGCTTTAAACTGCATGCAATCAAGGCAATAACCAAATACCTGCTTGCTAAAATATGGGAACTGAATTTGGAGAACGATGCGGATCACGAGTCGAAATTTTTCTTTTTTGAAAAAGGATCAAAATCCGCAGAGAAAATTAAAATGTAGTTGCACAATGAATTTGGCTTCATCGGGGAAAATTCGTTTCATGATTTTGTTCGTAAAAGAAACTTGGTGGGAAGAGGTTTTTTTTGAAAACTCACAGGGAAGAAGACAGAAGTTTGTGGGAAGGACTGCTCTTCTACAGAAAGGACCATTTTTATAACAACAGAAGCCTCGCCCCTTTGGAGCAGAGGTGTAATACAACGGCCGCCAATGTAGAGCCAAGGGTCGTTTTGCTTTGTCAATTAAGATAGAGAGATCAGAATGTGATCTGATCTTGATCCGAATCATTGACATACACTGCCTGGCCGGCTATTAAGATTAAGATCCAATTGGATGTTCCACAGCGGTCACGTGCAGTTTGCACCGCTGTGTCAAATTGAAATGAAATGCTGTATCCCAAGCACTGTACGGTACCGTACTGTACCGTTTGTTTTTCTTTTATCACTGATGTACTGTAATGTACACTATACGTGAAAGTAGCCGCTCCACATCTACTGTATACTCTGTAAGATCCCCAAGATACAGGGTATCCCCTGTACTGTACATTACAGTACCTGTAATATGACATTCAGATTTGCAACTCCAAATGCGTTCCAGCCAATCCATACATCTCAATACAGTAAAGACACCCCCCTTTTTCCCACTACCTGAAGCCTTCAAACTCAATGGATTGAATCTTTACTCTTTACTTATCTTGAGTGTACACCGACTGACAGACTATGCAGTTAAGAGCTAACTGGATGGAGCACATCGGTCACGTGCAGTGGGACGCGCGATATGATGGCCATAGCCACCGACGACCACAAAGCGCAACTGATACGCTGGTAGGTGCGTGTGCGAATAGTAGCGTCCGAGGTGTGGCATTTCCTGGCTACACGTGGTACAAACTCTTCGATGAATAATGCGGTCTCCGGAGAAGCCGCACCGGGAGAGTCGAAAACCAAAGGCTGGAATCGGAAACCTGGGTTGCTGAAGTGCAGGGAGTGGGGCACCAGGCATCTTGACAGCTTGTGCTGCAGGTTTTGGACCTGGCGTTGGGTGAGTGAGGGCGGTAGCCCCACCGGTGACTTGCGTCGCTTTGGTAATTGGACTGCTTGAACGGGGACGTCACGGCGACGTCGCATGCGATGTGTCGGTGTGGAAGGCCAGCTTCAGAGTCAATACAGCGGTGTTCTAGGAGCGCCTTCGAAGTATGTAGATATGCCTCGTTCCTGTCGGGACTACCGTCAAATATGCAACGGCAGGTCCGGGCCGTGCTGACTCCAAGGCATGCTGTAACAGCAGTTACAATACGTACAGTATGTCCAATGCAGCCTGTCTGTTGGGTGGCCTCGAAGGGTTCCTTTCAGGTTTCTCAGGACACGCATCCAATACAATATGATTGGGTCATACCTAATACATCTGTCACAGTAAGGATACAGTACCCCCGGTTTTTCCGATTGCTGAGGCGTGGCAAACAGCGTGATAGCAGCGTGATATGCATCTATTTCTGTAAACACTTCGCTCGTCACGCGGCGAGACTCGCCCAGAATAACGCGAGTTGTCTACTGGAAGGGGTTTTGGGCGAATCTTAATGCCACAGCGAGTTGGGTTCCGGAGAAACGTAGTTTCTCTGATATACCAGTCTCTATGCAAAGTACCGTAGGCCTCGCCTCCGTAATCTCTAGCGCAGCTCCACCCACTGTACCACTGATCCTTGGCAACAACCCTCCCCCATTGTTTCCGCCTGTGCAAATGCATATAACAAGTAGGAATGTGTTTGGAATACAGTTTTACCATTTTCACAAAAGTTTTAAAAAATACGAAAGTTGCTCACTCGCCATGTCAATAGCCCGCATACGAAATGAGGTGCTCGAATCCTCCGCTGCGGGCAACTGCCCTAGATGACACAAAATGGACGCTCTCATATTCGAGCAACTTCTTGCTTCGAGCATGCTCCTCGTCGCATCCTGCAGTGGACACCATCGAAACTAGTTGATGTAAACTGTTTTCAGAATACCGACACCCCCCACAAAATCATCGAAAATACTGTACAAAACTCACATCCAAGGCCTGCCAAAATAAATAAATGTTAAATTCTATCGTCTAAACAGTACCCGTACCGTAAATTCCACTGATTTCTCAACTTACCGTGCCCGTGCCATCTGACTCAAACCGTTCGTAAGAAGTATACGATAGCAGCTCATGGCCCTAGGGCAGAGAAAGAAAGACCCCTATCGTGAGCTTACAATAGGTCTGCTAAACAGACTCGAACCGACAACGACTGAACCGCTGCCCGAACCAACAAAAGGGAACATGCTTTATTCGGATCGAAACGGTACTTTCTCGGGCTTTAGGAGCAAAGCAGCAGTAAGCGGCGTCGACGAAGAAAAGTGCTCCGGATATGCGGCCTTGATGGCAGTACAGATAGCAGGACCGCACGACTTTGGACTCCTCGCTTGCTGTCAAGGCAGGCAACGTGAAATGCGGGGGGGGGAGGCAGGGGGCGCTGAACAATGTAGAACTTGATCATAGGCCAACGTGCGATAGGCTCAGTTGTTAGCTTGTCAGGTTGTTTTTTCCTAGCCCGTTTAATTTTATACTGTAATACATGAAGTAAAGATGATTATATATGTCTAATTTAGCTGCAGAACCGGAACTTTCGGCTATTCTGTACAGCGTTACGACAGCGAGAATTGTAGAAACTTGTGGGTCTGAATAAAATTTAGGGGAGCAAGAATATATTATGATACATGTACCGCACTGTATGACTATGGCTCACCTGAATTACTGTGCTGTATTCACTCTTGTGCTCAGTTGACAGATGGTAATACTGATCTTGAGCTGTATTTTATTTTGCCCGCTCCAGTGAACAGGATCACGACAATCAAGCATCACAGTCGGTGATTCTCAGCATCTTTGATCCGTAAATGTGACCGCACCTGCGAACATTTTACACAATCTGCATCAGTTATGCCTATAAAACGACCGATAACCCTCGGGGACCGACACTCCTCCCCTCATTCAACGATCAAGGCATTCCCGCATCGTCACCATGGCCAAGCAATTCTTCCTTCTCCTCCTTGGCCTCCTCCCAGTCCTAACCGCCCTTCCCACCCCCCTCTCACCCCTCCAACGCCAATCCCCCACATCCAACGATCGAATCGGCCTCTGTGCCCGTGGAGTAGTTACACGTCCCGCCCGGTGCCTCTGTCGTCTCATGTTCCAAGATCGGCTCATCGTCCGTGAAGAATCCTTGTTTACAAGCTCATGCACTTCCACATTTGGAAATCGCCGCCGCGTGCTTGCTATACGCAATGCTTGTCGACCATTCCGTAATCGGATGGGACGTGTGGATATTACGAGGCTGATTGCTGCTTCAAATCGGGTGTTGAGGAGGTGTTTACCGATGCTCCCGGCTATGGAGGTTGAGGACTTTGTGAGGCCGAGAGGGAGCTGATGTCGCGGGCGGGTTGAGTGCCTTTCAAGAGGACGCGTGGGAGCTGAGTTTAATCTGTTAGATGTCTGGTGTTCTTCACCGAGTAAACAATAGTATTCCTGTTTTGAGCTGATTTGTTTGGATGTGGGTTATTGAGAACGTCAGGTTCTGCGTTCAGTCTAATTCAGGGCAGCACCCCCTGTTCCATCCGGGTTTTCTGCAGAGTGAAGGACACTTCTGGCACTACACAGGTACATAACTCTGTGGGTGTACATACATGTAACTCTGTGGGTGGCCTCGTAAGACCGTAGCTACTATCCTTTGAACGTGAGAAGAAGAAGAATGACGCTTTATTGTTTGAAGAAACTGGATTACGCAAGGGTAGACAAGACGTTTATCGGGTGCAACTTGAGGAACACCAGTCGTGGGCACGGAACCGTGCGTCTGCTGGTTCCAGGATTAACGAGCACCTCGAAATGAGACTCCAGGTGGCTTCGCATTGCTTTGTCCTAAAATTATGTTTGCCATCGAATTCAGAATGCAAAATTTTTGACGAATGAAATGTCTTTGCCCGAAACACCCTGCTCAGACAGCACAGTTCTCTCTCGGGACTCTAATGAGTGGACATGGACACAACTTAGAGCTAGTGTCTAATGGACCATTGTCCTCATATGAGGACAACTTTTAGCACCTTTTTGCAATACAATTTTTTTACCTCAGCGCATTTCTTGTCCCTCCGCATTAGTTCATGAGTGCAGATGGCCGATCAAACCAAACTTTTCAAGATTGTTGACCTCGGTGAAGGCTAGAGCAGTTTTCCCTCACCAGCTTCCGCTCTTCGCAAGAAGTTGTGAAAACGGCTTCATTTTGGAAGGAAATATAGTTCTTATTATCGTGGGGGGTTTTAGAAACGAGGGCGCATGTACAGTAAGAATTACTGTACTGTAACTTATCAAAAAAACCTTTTTTGCAGTAAAAATTTCGGGCTTCCATAGCATTTACCTTTCCAAAATGTAACGGAAACTGTCCTCATATGAGGACGAAGTGTGCCTCATATGAGGACAGTGCATGGTCCAATAGACACTAGAGATATAGAAGGAGAAACTTACCTCATTGAGTTTATGGCCACGATCCCCGTACAGAACTATACAGTACAGTAGATATTATAGTGGCAAAAGTTTGCATCAAATGGTTTTACTCAGAGGCACGCTGCCGCGGCCGTGATGTCCAACACAGCCTGTCTGCTGGGGGCCTTGAGCCGGCTTTTTAGGGTAATTTCAGACGTATTACTGCGCACCCTGTAGGATATGCCAGGCCACAACCGACCATATCTTTCAAATATTAAATCACCCCACATTTCCCCCGTTTGTACGAGTGCTGCAATATCTACGCAGAGTTAAGCGGGGGCAACATAGAATGGATTTCAAGGCTTGAACTGGACGGATCAACCCTACAGTGGGGCTGAGGCCAGAAAAGAGGCAGGTTAAAGTCGGTCAAGATCTTAGGGGTCTATTAACGGATCAAATAGGCTCTGGATCGATAGAACTGTATATTAGTAAATGTACATAACCATAGGTGGGGAAGATTTGGGTGTTTTACTGTTAGAAGATATATCCGATTTAACTGTAGGGCGAAGAGCGGGAAAAGTTCCTCCTCCGGTAGGCCCAGAGAATTTCTATTGGTTGATATCAGGGGGAACTTTTGGGTTTTTTTGAAGTATGGATTATATCCCTAATACAGGGCCGTATTGCTCGAATAATCGAACGCCATTTCGGCTTCCTCGCTCGGGTGGAAGACGGCAGCCTTCTCCGTTGTCCTTCTAGAGAAAGGTATAACTACGCATCCTCTTCTGTAAAACAGAAAAACGGAGAGAAAAGGCAAGGGGAAGTCTATAGACGAAGCCAAAGAGACACGGTTAGTGGGGTTCTCATTGATCCTGATAAGTACCCAAGTTTGATTTTTCGAACGACTCATAAAGTGCAATTATTCAAACGATACGAGACCAAAGTTCGCTTAATCGACCTTGTTTTATTGATAGATTATTCGATAGCACGAATTGACTCTAACAGGACTACTGTAAAGATGTCACATTACACTACTTGTGAGCTGTCACTATTTTCCGACCTCGAAACCGATTTTGGAAGGGGCTTGGGACGACTATGAGACTCGTATACCGAAGAAATCAATATGGATTTCAACCTGACGGCCTTCAAGATCTACAGTTCTGTTGAGAGACCGAGGCCGAGTTGCATCGACTTTCCGAATGCCTTTCTTCCCGGAAATGTACTATTCTTGTTTCCGAACGTCATCAACCCATAGTTTACTGCCCATTATTGGAGCAACTACGATTAATATATGTGAACCGTCAGGTGTCCCTTCTCGCTTCCATTTGTTTCAGGAACTAAATGCGGCAACTCATTACGGCAACTTATTGAGCTGCAGAATCCGTAGCAGGTGTTAAGCGAGAGACTGGAGGTATTATCTTTACCCGCAGAAATTCCCTCACTTTTCCTTTTCTCTCCTCATTCAACTTTTCCTTTGTTTCTGCCTTCACTTTATTTTTCTGTTCCGTCACGAATTTTAGATTTCTGTATATAGGTAGGGGGGACTCTGGGGAGGAGCATGGTAAGACAAGGGAGTGCTTTGAGGAGTGGTGGTCCCCAAGCCTGTCTACGGGATTGAACAAGGGGAGGTCGAGGGAGGGTTCAGAGAGGATGAAGAAGAAGAGAATGTCGGAGAGGAAGGAGAGGAAGATAAGGAGTTCGCAGATGAAGAAGGGGCCTCGAACCGGGTCACATGGGAGCGGAAGAAATGAGCTGGCTGGACTAGATGGTCTCAGCAACGGACCCGGTTGGGGGGATTCAGGTAACCTTTATTCTTCGCAGAAAGGGGAAGACAGTTAAGGGCCATCTACAGGTACATGTGGGTCATACATGGGTTCTTATGGTCCCTTAAGGGAAGTACTAGGTTCTGATCTATAAAATGAAGCTTTATGGAAGTAGATTCATCTAGGTTCTTTCAAATACCTTTGTCAAACTCTTTGCATCCACATAACGTCTTTTCCAACTTTTTATGGTGCTTGGAGTTTGCAGAAATATCCTTATTTGTTATTAAGAACTTTGACGGAGTAGGGAATATAAGGCATGGAATGGGCAACTGTAACTGCAGTCATTGGGGACAAAAGGGTCACAGCGCGACCCAGTACCCTCCAAACCTGTACAGACACATATTTTCGTCATTCTCAGTCTACACTGTTACTGAAAAGCTACGCACTAGTCAGAAGGGTAGAAATATTGGCCCGACTCAGCGAAAATCGCGGATTTGAGGCTGTAATCGGATGAAGAACTTCGACTGTATGGAAAAGGAGATAACGCCTGTATAATTCGCTTGGTAGACTTGAAAGGGAGGCTTCATGACCGTAGCGAAGAGGAATGCCGATGGACAGGCCCTTCCAAAGCAGGGGAGTGTGGACATAATTATTAGCATGGATTCAATTATAAACATGGCAATGATAATTAATCCTCTTTTTGTTGTACTAGAACCTAAAAGGAGAAAGAAAAGGAACGAAAAAAACAAGAAGGCGTGGCTTTTCTTGCTGGATCTCTTTGGGAAGTATAAAATGGTGTAAGGGCTACTTTTTGCTTCATCAGCCACGAAATTCAGTTTGACTTTTCTTGGGGACGCGGATGAGGCCAAAGAACAGATCAAGACATCCTTTTCGGAGATCTTGCTGACTACTAAATGGATAATACTATAATGGTCCCCAGTCGGTTGAAGTTCTTCGCCATGAAGATGGATAAAACGGAGACAAAATTACTGCCGGACATGACTACAGTTCCGAATATCATATAATAGGGACTCTGCGAGAGATTGGTATTAGCCTTGAAGATCATGGATCCTATTTGAATGACCTTCGCCGATGGGAATGTCTCTCAGGTCGTCTAATTCGTGAAAAATTTTCCGGTATCCAGCGGATCTTTGTTCGTACCATTGGTATTTCGACCATTGGTATTTCGGTGCTAAAATAATGCTCCATTCGATGCTACTATACGTACCCGAAATTTGGAATCTCTTCAAGCAAACCTGGACAACGGGTGGTAGCAGGAGATTCTGGTGGCTGGAAAGAAGAAAATTGTTTTAAAGATCCCTATTGAGCCTCCCATGATCAACAGGGCGCACTAATAGTGAGAGCATAACTATCCTCGAGGAGTCAGAGAATGAACCGTTTTCGGTTCATCCTTATTGGAGTCGGATGGTGGTGATGTCGTGTCGATTACTGAGCATAAGTTGGTGCTGGAGATACTAAAACAAGGAGTTGTATGATCCATATTTCAGGGAGCTTTCGGACTGAAAATGTTCAGCAGGAGAGAAATAAGAAGCAGCAAAACCCGCAATCTCCGCCCCTAAGGTCAACATTCTAAAAGATAAGATCCCTAGAACGCTAGGAAAGGAACTTAAGGCTACTGCTGCGGTAGTTTGTAAATCCATCATCTCGATCCGTGCAAAGTTACGGTGGTTCACTTCTTTGAATTGAAGTACGATGCTTCTATAGATCCAAATGCTCACTGTATGTTCCTCAAGAATAACGCGATTGTGGAAAAGGAGGTTAAATTTTTTCTGGAAGAAGGGATTAACGCACCCTATAGTTCTGTTTTGTCTTTTCCGGTGCAAATTTCGACGAGAGAAGATGAGAGGTGCCGCTTCTGTGTTTTTTTGAGGAGGGAGAAAGAAAGCTGGCCATTTCCGGAGACTAAATATATATCCGACAAACTGGGGGTGCAAAAGCATTGATGAAGCTGTATATTTATGCTGATTTTTGTCAATTACGGGTGTAAGAGATCTTAAAAGAGAGGAGGAAGATTTTTTCGAGGTATACGGGTTACAATCTGATCGTCTCAATTGATTAACTCAATTGCGCCTTATCAAAAAAATGGACGGAGTGATTCTCGAGATACTCTTTGCGATTTTTTATACTAATGACTTCTTTATTCTCTCACATTTGTTACGAGATCATATGCTCTACAAAAAAGAAAGTGTTACAAAGGATTAAAGTAGTTTTTGAAGTTAAAAGTGACCACGTGTAGCTTTTTCTCATCTCCAGTAAAGCTAATGGGACATATGGTCTGTTGACCATAACAATTTTTCTATCCAGATTGATGCAGCCAAGATCAATGATGTCATGGAAGCTAAGGCTCCCAGGAATATCAGCGAGCTTGGAACCAGAACATTATAGATGATATATTATAAATTATCTGGAAGCTATGAAGAGTTGTACGAGGCTACATCAGTTAAAAAGCATTTCGAATAGATAATAGAGATTTAGAAGGCTTTTGAGCATCTGGAGGAGGTGCTGACAACTTCTCAAGTGCTCGAATTCCCGGACTTCGATTTTCCGCTGGTTGAAAGACCTGAAGCCTATTATAAGGATATAAGAGTATTACAATTACAGAAAAAGATTGAAGACAAGTTCCAACGTTTTCAGGTAAACTTCAGTACGATAAAATAGCAGAAATATCGATATTAAAGCGGTGAAAGCGAGTACCTCGCAGTTATGATGCCTGGAACTTGACGTAAGTGAAAATTAATCTTAGGTCTTGTCTCGTCCTCTTGGTGCATGATCATTGAGAGTCTATTACACAAAGATACCGGCTCAGCTTGTATTAAACTCCATAGTTTGGACTTAAAAGGCAGTAGGCGTCACGTAACTCTGTATGAGTAAACTTTTAGGAAGTCCAACCCTGATAAATATCATGAACATGAATATATATAGAACTTAAATAGAAACTGTACTGGATGCAGATACTACTACAAGATTGGTGCCAGAAAACTTCTTCGGGAAGTTGAAGGTTCATCCAGGGGCTTCTGATAGTCAACCTACAATCGCTGTGGGGTGTTAAGCGCACACGAGCAGATCAAGGTAGAACTGTGGTTGAAACTTTTGTTGACGCTTTCTGGGTAAAGCCGGCCGCTCCAAACCAGGGTTTATATAGAACTGAAGAAAGCTACAAACTAAAGGAAAATGCAGTTAAACAGCAGCGAGTTCAAAGGTATTCCCGTAAAACAGCCCTGACGGTATCGTAAGTAGCGCTTTCAGAATTGTAGTCGGCAAGAGTGACATACTCTGACAAGATGTAAGAAGTACATTGGTCCAGATGGCATGGGATAGCAGGGCGGCTTTTGATTGGTATAGCAATGATATAATATCCCAGTGTGTAGCTCGCCCGTAACTATTGCAAGTGTACCAATGGGGTCAAACGCTGTGTTCAGAACTGTAAGGAAAGTGTAATGACAGCAAAGTGCCTAGTAGCCCTGGCTGCAAGGTTACCAGTGGTTTGAATCTACAGTACAGTAGATGCAGTAAATTTGTATAATGCTGTAAGGTTTGTGAAGTGAAATAAAACAATCGCAGATGGGACTATTGAACATTTAACTAGTTTTGCTGTTAGATTTTCATTCTCGTATAGATCATTGATTGTCCGTTATAATTCTTATTAGTACCTATCTCCATTTTATATTAATTTATCGTAACCTGGAATTTTAATTATTGTAAACAATTCTTTTTTACGGTCGGTAAAGCTTAACCAAAGCGATAGAGAATAAGAAAGGATTCTACGTCTATGCAGTAACTCAAGAAATTGACTCAACTTATACAGTTCTCAAGGTTTTCATCTGAGTATGAATCTCAGCAAAAATATGCTTTATCTTTGCCGAATTAAAATTGAAGGGATTTCGCTTCAGATACCGAGGAGAATTGAGTGTTTTCAATCATTGAGAAAAAAGTATAAATTACTATCTGCTAAGGATAAGAGCTCAGAACTGTAAGGAAAGTGTAATGACAGCAAAGTGCCTAGTAGCCCTGGCTGCAAGGTTACCAGTGGTTTGAATCTACAGTACAGTAGATGCAGTAAATTTGTATAAAGCTGTAAGGTCTGTGAAGTGAAATACAACATCAATCCCCCCTACAGAGAAGAATCGCCCCGATTCTTGAGGTTCTGCTTGTACTTATTCAAAAGTTCTTGATAATTCTTGAGGTATGATTCGGGAAGCCACGAGTTCACATGATCTCCGTACCCTTTCCATTTGACAAGGAATTTATTTTTGCCACGTTCTTTTTTATGAGCGAGTATAGACTCAACCTCGTATTCCTCATGTCCATCTTTAAATTAGAGTGGTGGCGGTGGTGGAATTTGTCGGTTGAATTCATCCTCAAAGAACTTTTTCAAGAGGCTAGCGTGGAACGCATTATGTATTCCTCTGTCGATCATCGGTTGAGATAACTGCAGACGGTAAGTCACCCCGTTAATATACTCCGTTATTTCAAAGGGACCACAATACTTTGGGTTCAGTTTGCGTGATCCAGCCGCATCTTGAAGTGATAAGTTCTTTGTTGATAGCCAAACCTTATCACCAATCTTGAACGTAGACGGCCTTCTTTTCTTGTTTACATATTTTGCGGTGGACTCATTGGATTTTCGGATCTGATTCTGGGCTTTCCTTAATGCTCCTTTCATATGTTTTAGAAAACCTGCTGCCGCTGGATTGTCTGGTGCTAAAACATCTAAGGGTACTGTTCGTAGTTGAATTCCGTAATTGAGGAAAAATGCTGAGAAAGTTGTGGTGACATTCACGGAGGAGTTGTAAGCAACTTCAAAGTCTACCAAGAAATTATCCCAATCTGACTTGTCGAAGCTAACGAAAGCACGGATCATTTCCTCTATTTTCCTGTTCATTATCTGGGATTGTCCATCAGTTTGTGGGTGGTATACAGAGGAGGGGGATATCTTTGTTCCTAGTAGAGCAAAAAGTTTTGTCCAAAACTTGCTCATGAAGATGGGATCTCGGTCACATATGATATTCTCTGGTAATCCATGATTTCGGTATACGTGATTCTTGAACAGCAGTGCTGTTTCAGGAGCATCTGTGTTTGGTTTCGTTGGTATTATTCTGATCATCTTAGAAAGTCTGTCAACGACTGTTAACACGCCGTTGTTTCCACTTCTCGACTTTGGGAGAGGTGTGATGAAATCCATGGTTATGTGGGTCCATTTGGTTTTCGGTGGTTCTAGTGGTTGTAAAAGACCTGCGGGTTTCTGATTGATTGCTTTGTTTCTCTGGCATTGGCAGGAACTTACATATCGGATTACATCCGATCTTAAATTTTTCCAATAAAACTTTGGTGATATTCTGTTGATAGATTTGCTTATTCCTACGTGTCCCGTGTTGGGAGTGCAATCATAGTCATGCAGGAGCTTGACTCTATAATTTCCTTCTGGTACACAGATCTTCTTGTTTTTAAGTAGAAGCATCCCTCGACGCTCAAAGGGAGCTTTAGGATCTTGATAATGGGTTCTGAGGTTCTCATCCCTACCGTAATCTTCTACCAACCCCACTAACTCAGTGTTCGTGAATGATATGGTCGAACTGTTATTGGATTCTGAGGATTTCTTGGTAATAACTTCTTGGAGTAATGAATTATTTCGGTGATCAGGTGACGGCACATTTTGTGGTTGCCTCGACAGTGCGTCCGCCACTACATTTGATTTTCTTGAGATAGGTATTATCTTGAAGTCGAAATTAACTAATCTTTCCAGCCATCTCAGTTGTCTCGGGGACAAGTTTTCTTGGGTTTCTAGGTATCTTAGGGAATAGTGGTCCGAGTGAATGGTGAATAAATTACCATAAAGGTATGATCTCCACCACTTGAGGGAATCTACAATGGCCATTTCATGGGCCGCATAGTTTTGTTCCGCATCATTAAGAGTGCTGGACGCAAACGCGACCGGCCTTTTAGAACCTAATTCTTCCTGCTCCAGCACTGCACCAATTGCATACTGTGATGCATCTGTGGTTACGTAGATAGGCAATGTGGCGTCGAAATTTCTGAGAACTTGTGCACTATAAAGTGTTTGCTTGAGTACTTTGAAGGCATCATCTTGAGTTTTGCTCCATTGTAAATTCACTTTTTTCGTCAATTCCCTGAGAGGTTTTGCAAGAATTGAACAGCCTTTTATGAACCTCCGGTAATAATTGACAAAACCAAGAAAAGACTGTACTTGTTGCTTATTCTTTGGTATAGACCATTCCATGACTGCACTTATCTTATTTGGATCAACAGAAATACCACTTTGAGAAATGATGTGACCTAGGTACTCAACTTCTGTAACTCCGAAGACACATTTAGATAATTTGCCGAACAACTTTTCTTTTCTGAGGATTTCGAGTGCAGTTCGAATATGATCCAAGTGATCCTTCCGTTTTTTACTGTAGATGAGAATATCATCCAGATAGACGATCACAAATAAGTCGAGCTGATTCTTGAAAATATCATTCATCAGGTTCATGAAAGTTGCTGGGGCATTAGTGAGTCCAAACGGCAGAACAAGAAATTCAAAGTACCCGTA
This sequence comes from Kappaphycus alvarezii, assembly GCA_002205965.3. Classification (NCBI taxonomy): domain Eukaryota; phylum Rhodophyta; class Florideophyceae; order Gigartinales; family Solieriaceae; genus Kappaphycus; species Kappaphycus alvarezii. The sequence continues at coordinate 46,484 of NADL03000783.1, forward strand.
TCGTGTTCTGAAGGCGGTAAATGGAATCGAATCTTCGTGTAGTCTAATCTGGTGATACCCAGATCTAAGATCAATTTTGCTGAAGAACTTTGCTCCTTTAAGCTGGTCGAAAATGTCGTCAATTCGTGGTAAGGGATAGCTGTTTTTTACAGTAAGCCGGTTTAAGGCTTTGTAATCGACACACATCCGTAGACTATCATCCTTCTTGCTCACGAATAAAATAAGAGCTCCCCAGGGGCTCTTACTAGGTTTTATAAACTCAGCTACTAGTAGTTCGTCCAACTGTTTTCGGAGTTCTGACATTCCTTTGTCAGAAATTCTATACAGACCTTTCTTCTGTGGTTCTGCTCCTTCCTTTAATACTATTTCAAAGACTTGTTTCCCTTTCGGTGGCAAGCCTCTTGAGAGCTTCTCTGGAAACACGTCAGCAAATCTTTCCAAAACCTTCTGTATGTCTCGAGGGTATACTGGTGCTCTTGGTTCACTAGAAGGTAACGGTTTAAGTAAAACTGCAAATAACTCTCTTTTCTCATTGAAATCACTAACTATGGTATTGAAAGATACAAAAGGACTCAATACGGCATCATCAGCAATAAATATGAATGAATTTCCCTTATGTTCGATTTTCACCTCATTATTAAAACAATTGATTTTTGCCCCATGTGATGCGCACCATTCTTTCCCAAGAATTGCATCATAACGCTTCAATGGGCTTACTGCAAAGTACAAAGGTTCAGTATAGGCAGTTATATGTACAATGACAGTATTTACCAATTCTTGAAGTATCTGGTCCGCACCGTTGGCCACTTCAGCAAGCTCTCTGGAATCTAGTGTCTTTATTTGATGTTTCTTGCAAAATGATTCACTCAAGAAGTTGATCTCACCACCAGGGTCTATGAGGATTTTTGCTGGTCTAGCAGCAATTTTACCCTTGACAATGAGAAGGCCCTTCTGATTTCTCTCGAATGCAGGGGATAATGTTTCAATGAACGTTGCACTCGATCTGATGGTGGACACAATGGACCTTTTTGCTTGATTCAATGATAACTCTCGAGTTTCTTTGTCTAAAAAAAGGGTGTTTAATGGTTTTTCAATGACTGGAACTGACTGGGGACCTTCAATCAGTTCTTCCGGGCTTTTGGGAAGTTCTTGGCCATGTGTCCTTTCTCTCTGCACCTGAGACAGAGACCTTCGCGCATACATCTTTCACGTTCTTCTTTGTCAAGCTTCTGTAAATTGGGAGTGTTTCTTTTCAGCCCCGGTACCACTTCTACGTTCCCAATTTCCTTTGGTACAGGACTGCTGGTTCCAGCAAAAGAGCTTCCATTTCTATTCCTTCCTCCAGAAGACTTTGGTAGGTTACCGGGTCCAGAACGCCGATAGGCCGACTCTACTCGCTCAGCATCCCTCATTAGATCGGAGAGGTTGACGTATTCTTTGGTGCACAGCGCCTTCCAGATATAGGGCTTCAAACCGCGAGAGTAACGATCTATCTGGTCTTTAACTCCAATATCGGGGATGTCGAGTATAATTTTGTTGAAGTCTTCGTTGAAGGTAGGAACATCTTTGACTTGGTTCCAGCGGGCGAGTTTGTCTCGAGCGATCTTCTCTTTGTTCAGCGTTTCAAAACGCTGGATCAAAGCAACCTTCAAGGTCTGTCAGGAATTTATTCCTTTCCTTTGTTCTGTTTTGGAGTGGACCATCCAGGCATTTTCAGCCAAGTAGCTGAGTGCTATGTGTAGGGGTCCTTTGCCATCATTTTCCCGGAGGTAGTTGTCCATTTGAACGCACCAGCTGGCAATTGATCCTTTCCCAGTGAATGTAGTTGGCTTGTTTTTCTTTGGGCCAGCCTGACCGTCCATTAGGGCATTACTTGACGAACTGGCCTGGTTTCGGGCGTTTACGAGTTCAGATTCTAGGGAGGATACCTTTTGCGCTGCAATAAAAAGCTCTGATCTGTGTGCCGCAATTTGGTTATTGGCGTGCTCAAGATTCTGCTGCAACTGAAGCACCATTTGCGTAAGGGACTCTAGGGTGACTTGCGGCTGATCCATAGGGATTAGGTTCACAAAGGCAGTAACTGTGTTTGTCCTGGTATCTGAGAGAAGTTTCCGACTTTATACGTGTACACGTGGCGATACGTGTACACGATATCTGTAACACTTGAAGTAACAGAGATTCTCCTAGATGGTTCTTGGACTAACTATTCACTTGGCGAAGCCTCCAGCAAGTTGGTTTTTCAAAATGCCAACAATGATTTTTGAAAAAATTGTGATTTATAACCTGATTGGCTCTCCTTGCACCTTCAAATTTCATTCCTGGTGACCCAGTGGTTAAGTGTAAGTGGTCACGGGTTCAAATCCGCCAGGAGCACTTACAAAAAGTTCCTTCTCTGACGTAAGGGTTGACGTCAGTCACGTCGGGTGCGTTATAGTAGCCCTTCTTCCGATTCTTGCTTTGCGTTGGTTGCCCTGTCTAGGTCCTGATGGCGATACGGACTTACGATTGTAAATCCTACTACAGGGATCTGGGGGCAGCAGAGGAAAGCTTGCAATCACAGCGGAAGGGTGAACACAACACACACACGAAGTTGATTGAGAAATGAACTTATTGCTCTATTTTCCTTTTTGTTACTCAAAAACAAGCAATTTTAATGGAAAACAAAGATACTAATTGCGACCCCTGACTGTGAGTCGATGCTGAGCCCCGTTCTGATGGCGGACAAGATCTTGTTCACTGAACAACTCAATTTGGCAGTCCTTGCACTCGTACTCCTTCTTGCTTGTACGGCGGATGTGACGACGGGAACGGAGGTGCTCGAAGTACTGGACGCGACCGGAGCAAGTGACTTGACAATAACGACAATGAAACGGAGAGGCCCTCGGATTCTTGTTCATTCGCGGCCTTTTCGAGGGGCTAGCCTTGCGGATTCGATGGTTTACCACCCTTTGGATCGACACCGAGGCGGCGTCCGGCAGCACTTGAAGCCTTCTCGGAGGAGCCCTTGAACTTGTCGGTGGCCTTGACGGGCTCGAGACGGTCGGACGCGACGGATTCCTCGGAACTGGGGGTAAGGATCGAAGACCAGTCGATGAGGGTAGGGTGAGCGAGCGAAAAGGAATGCGAGGCTCTTCGACTGTAACAAGGGGAGATGCCACTGACAGTGCTCGGGGTAAGACAAGATCTTGGCAAGTCGGCGTCGGTGTCTTGGGCTCCTCGGGGCTGAGTAAGGCGATCGGGGTTCTCGGAGTCGACGGACGAGGCAGGGTCTTGGGATCTTCTTCCTCGCCAATCGGTACTATTGGCGAGGTAGGCGGGGAACGAAAGTCGGCGAGGTCTTCTGAGTCGTACTCTGACGGCGACGGAGGGCGGCCCTTTGACTTTCTGTTGTACGAAACTGTGGGTTACCGCGTAAGGTTCAGAGTGAAAAACACAATGTTAGTCTCTGTTTGCAATCGGGCAGCTGAGATAAATCTAGTAGAGATTTTATCCCAACTGGCGGATTGGAAAAACGCACAATAAGGCACAACTTACTTGCAATGCTACCACGATGTGGGTTGTTAAGCGCACACGAGCAGATCAAGGTAGAACTGTGGTTGAAACTTTTGTTGACGCTTTCTGGGTAAAGCCGGCCGCTCCAAACCAGGGTTTATATAGAACTGAAGACAGCTACAAACTAAAGGAAAATGCAGTTAAACAGCAGCGAGTTCAAAGGTATTCCCGTAAAACAGCCCTGAAGGTATCGTAAGTAGCGCTTTCAGAATTGTAGTCGGCAAGAGTGACATACTCTGACAAGATGTAAGAAGTACATTGGTCCAGATGGCATGGGATAGCAGGGCGGCTTTTGATTGGTATAGCAATGATATAATATCCCATTGTGTAGCTCGCCCGTAACTATTGCAAGTGTACCAATGGGGTCAAACGCTGTGTTCAGAACTGTAAGGAAAGTGTAATGACAGCAAAGTGCCTAGTAGCCCTGGCTGCAAGGTTACCAGTGGTTTGAATCTACAGTACAGTAGATGCAGTAAATTTGTATAATGCTGTAAGGTTTGTGAAGTGAAATAAAACAATCGCAGATGGGACTATTGAACATTTAACTAGTTTTGCTGTTAGATTTTCATTCTCGTATAGATCATTGATTGTCCGTTATAATTCTTATTAGTACCTATCTCCATTTTATATTAATTTATCGTAACCTGGAATTTTAATTATTGTAAACAATTCTTTTTTACGGTCGGTAAAGCTTAACCAAAGCGATAGAGAATAAGAAAGGATTCTACGTCTATGCAGTAACTCAAGAAATTGACTCAACTTATACAGTTCTCAAGGTTTTCATCTGAGTATGAATCTCAGCAAAAATATGCTTTATCTTTGCCGAATTAAAATTGAAGGGATTTCGCTTCAGATACCGAGGAGAATTGAGTGTTTTCAATCATTGAGAAAAAAGTATAAATTACTATCTGCTAAGGATAAGAGCTTCTCTTTGATATATTAATGATAATATCTTGGGTATTTCCGGCCTCGAAGAGGAGTTATCTCGTATGTATATCTCCATACTGCAGAACAAACCGGTTATAGGCAAACTTAGAGATTATGCTGATCATATGACAAACCCGTTTATCAAGCGTGGACTGCTTCAGCCCAAAAAGGGAAGCCATAAGTTCCCATTTTGCTCCATGTTTGAGCACTGCCATTGTCATGAAGAGCAGATCCTTCGCCTTGATCGATGATTTCTGTCCTCTCTCCTTGTTATAGTGAAGATTGATTTGATTTTCAAACTGATTCCAGATTGCACTGAACTAGTTAAGGGTGAAGTTCGTCATGTCTATATTGGCCTTGTTTCCATTTTCATTGAAGAACTTTTCTATGGTTGGGCAATCGTTGTCAAATTTCGTGTCGCTCCCATAGAGAATGGGAACATCATCATAATTTTCTAACTCTTCGAGGCGCTGAGCCTGTTGGTCAGCCAGCATGGCCAGGGCAGCAGATGATTGAGTGGTTACTGTTTTGTTTCGAGGCATTTTTGGTCTTGTGGAGGGACTGCTGTACAGTACTGGGCGGTGACGCAGAATGTTGGAGTCTATATATTGGCATGCTGTCGCTTTTGGCGCAAATTCTCTTCAGAACAGGAGCTGTTTCGCTTTGGGTGCTTTATGTGCCCGCCAAAAGCGTTGTTCCCGCCCAAAAGTTGGCACTCTCGTTAAAATGGGAAGTAACCACTTCATTTAAGAATAATCTTGATCTGTTACAGTATCCTTTAGTAACTTGAGACGTGCAGTGTGATTTCCACATATAATAATATGTTCTCATTATTCGTATAGTTCACCCAAATATAGCTCCACTGACAAATTGACAATTATCTCCAAGTTCATCCAGTCGTTTCACGAATGCACTACAGAAATCAGAAATTACTCGGTGTATGACCAGAAGGAGACTATCTGATCCGTCCGTCTAATGTCTATCATTAATCTTTTAGAAGTACTGAGGGGCGTTTTATGACTTTTTGAAACGAGAAACATTGAGAAAGTGAAAACAGATGAGCCAATTATCACAGCCCATCTGGCCACGTTAGTTTCACTTTTTCCACAACTGACTGGGGAATCTCTAATTTCCCGGTCACTCCTTGAAACAAGAAACGAAACTAAATCGATGGAAATGAAAATAACTCTACCCATACAACTGTCGTTCCAACTCTCACAACCAGCATCCTACCAAGCCTTTCTCCCCGCTCCCGATTGCTTCGGAGTCTCACCCACAAGGCATCACCTGATTCCCTCCTCGCCCCCACACGGGTTGCATGCCACCCAACCTGTCTCTCAATTCGTCGGCACTGCTGCACAATCCCCCCAAAACTGACTATACCTCCGTCGCGAGCGCTTCGTTTTCCCGACCATCTCCCAGTCGCCGCATTTTCTACATCCCACGCAGTACTACTCCAGCCACGTCAGCAATAAATCTGCATTCCATCCAACAAGACTCGACACCCGACGTAACCTATCCTGTATCCCAACCAAACCCTTCTTTCTCTAACTCAAACTTTACCACCGGCCCGTCAGCTATATCAGTACTAGCCGATCTTATTTTGGATGGAAGACTCAGAGAATGAGGGTTCCGCAAGCGACGGTTTTGTTGATTCAAATCATAATACAGATGTCGCTACTCATACATTTGCATTTGGTGGACCTCGACTGCAATCAATTGAGCCAATTGCAGCGGTTACACAATCTCAAGCGCCAAGCAGTGAACACATACTAGAAGTCGACGCACAGGTTGATCCGATAAGAGTTGTTCCTTCGGATTTGGAATCAGCGAAGACCACAGTCATGAAGGCAATGTTGAGCAATTCCATATGCAAGGACATACTAAGTGAGCTGGGAATAACTGGGGAAAGAAACGCAAAACTTCCAACTAAGATAGACATAATTGCTGTGAAACTAACACAGAGTCGCATTTGCCTCAACGAGGCTCTTTCGCTAGTAGACTACAAAAGATGCGGTGAGCAGGGGGAAGCACCAGCAATTCTGGAATGCATTCATCTGACAACCGTGAGGATAGTAAAACTGACCAATGGTAAGGAAACCATACAGTGGATAGAGGGATACTGTCCTATTTTCGGGAATGGCAATGTCAAAGTAGGGCATTCGTCGATGTGAATGTATCAGTTTACGCGAGCGAGCCTGACTTTGAAGCGTCTGAGTACTGTCTATTACTCCATGTGTTGGCTGACGCCTGCATGACCGTGGCCAGAACACAACTAATGGAGCCGAGGAAAAGGAACGAATTGTACATTACAGTTATAGACCCGTGGACAAAGCATACTGCACCGCTCTACAATGATGAAGAGTTCACTCCCGACCCAATACATACATTAAGTGGGGGAATTACAGCAAGTGATGTCGAAGGGCTTGATCCCAAACTTTGTTTACATCAGAGGGATGGGGGTGCCTTGAAAAGGAAATTCGCCGAGTTTAAGATTTTATACGGTACATGCCTGTGAAAGTAAGAGGCGAGCGGAAACGAGGATAGTGAGTCACTTGTGCACTTAGGCGGTGGTAAATCATACATACTATATGCGAATTACTTCTTAAAGCGCTTTCCGCTGCTTAAACTGCTAGCTACCCGAGCCATGCAGAGCGACGCCCAAGGAAGGAGGGAGTTGGAGACTTTTTTCATCCCAATCAAGAGTCAAGCCCCCCAAGTAAGAAGTAAAAACAAGGGCGACAAGAAATCAGCATTCTTGGTATGGATGCATTGTCCTCTGCTTTTCAACCAATTAACCCCGAAACCGTTAAAGAGACGGAAGAGGCTGAACGCGGCAAAGCCCGTTTCGAAGCTGCAGACGCTAAGGGAAAATCGTTACAGTCTCTACTGACTGCCATTAACCAAACCGAAGAGATGCTTTTACTCGCAGAAGAAGATGCCGAAAAGCAAACATACAATGAAATTCTAAGCAGTCTCTATGAGAGTATAAAACATAGCGTCCTGAGAAATTCTAGGACTTTATACTGCGGGAAAGTCTTGGACTAATATATCCAAGTTGCTGGAGTCTAGTAGTAATTCTATCACGTACAGTAGACTGCTCTCTAAAGCGGTTCCAGTTCCTCCCGTATTCTTGATCTGTGTGCGACGCTTTTTGTAAATGTACATCAGGTTTCCCTTGCACCCTGTTCTCATCTGCCATTTGAGATATAATATCAAGCCCATCAGTTGATTGATCGATGATGAAGTTGTGAATTTTGCACGCAACGATAACAACTAAGGTATCCTTTGCCAGTCCAAAGCGCAAAGAAGACCAAAATATTCCGAATCGTGTTACTAGAATTTCGAAAGCCCGTTCAACCGCAATTCGAAATGAAGAAAAATAATATATAAAAGAGTCCTGCAACTGGTTAAGTCTCCTTCCACTGTAGGGTGTAAGGATATGACCACCATTTCTGTACGCATCATCCGCCGCAATTGCAGCTCAACTTGTTAAATCATTAGAGGAGAAAAGTTCATGCAATTAAGTCGACTAAAAAGCAGTAGATTCGAGAGTAGACCCGGCACGTCTTGCCGAAACAAACAGAAACTTGTAATTCGTCCCAACAGCAGCTTGTACACAAACTGCCTTCCTTTTGTAGTATTTCCTTGGATCCGGAGTGTCCAACAACCTGGGCTGTTGGATAACAACCACTATTCCACCTAATGCGGCAATTATTTCGTCAATCGGACAGCTCCTATTACGTCAAAAACAAGCAGCTTCCTCCTGACACTCGGTCTCAGATTGCGGAAATGAAATAGGATCTAAACTCCTATTAAGTGCGCGGAGAATCTACGTGAATACCAGTTAAGCGGTTGTATATCCAATCCATACGGCATCCGACATCGAGATGGATCGCTCCTGCAAGCATTCGTAAATTGACGCACATCATTACCTCGACGGAAACTGTTTATGCCTTCGTCGTATTTCTATTCAGTCGGCGTTTCAGTAAAGGGGATGTGAGGCGACACAACTTCGCAAATTGCTGCGTCGTTACACGGTACAAGCGCTCTAAATGACTTCCTCCTATACATTGAACATGTTTGTGGAAATTAAAAGTCTCACGCTGTCGAACGGATCGTTTTCTTCTCCCATCAGGCCTATTCAACGCTGCATGGGCGAGAGTGGACACAACGGCGACAGTTCCTGAAGCAATAACGCCCATTTGCTTCGTAGAATCCTCTCTTTTTTGATTCGTCTATTCCATACAGACCACATGCTGTTTCGTTTTGAAGGTGTTTGGATATTGAGAAGGGAAAGATTGCCTGCCCTTATTGCGATCACTTTCGTGGTACTAAAGTGAGAGGTCTCGTGATTTCGAGGGCACTGGCAGTGATTGATCGGGGTGTGATTTCGACGACAACCGTGGTGGTCGATATTACACTTTGGGCCGTACCAGGGGCAAATGGAATCACCAAAACATTATCAAAAAACACACCTGATCATGCCCAAAAATTTACAGGAAAATCCATATCAACCTGTTCTACTGTTTTTCCATTCATATTTTTCAAGGTCTTGTAAAATGGATTCACGGATTGAAATAATTAAGAATATATGATATTATGTTTCACTTTTTCACTTTTTCAGAACTTCAAGAAGTTATAAAACGCCCCTGAGTGACTTGGTTATTGAGTGAAACATTTGGTTTAAATCTGTGAACATACTTACAGGAACTGGATTTCCAGACACCCTTATGAGCTCATGCCTGATCATATATGCAGAGCGAAACGCCACCAAAAAGGAGTATCCTCCTCCATTTAAGATAGACCGCAGGATTCTTCAGCATTTCTGACTGACAAAATCCAGTGTTTGGTACTTACCTGTATCGTCTGAAAGCATAATATTGCACCCAATTTGTGAGTTCATACAATGGTTTTTCCAAACTAATCATGTTTGCGCCCCGAAAAAGTAGTGTTTTCCGGTCCATTTTTCGGGTATTTAAGCGCAATTTTGATACCTTTAAGTCTCTAAATATCATTATTAAGCAGCCGTATCGAATCTTTCCCAAAAGGTTGCTTGTGCTGATTTATTAGGAGCCTACAAAACACCAGGGCGTGTTTGTCTTACCCATGATGCCGATGACATAGCGCTTCTGAACCCGTCAAAGTTTGAATCTTTTGGTAGTATAGAGAACCTAACATTGTATAACAACTGGTAGATTTGGACAATTTCATCGTCCTTCCTGCGTAGGTGCATCCCAAAAAAGTTGTTCTCGTTCCATTCACGTCGTTTTGACTCTAAATCAGTGCCCATTATTGCGGAGAGTGATTCAAAATCGCCGTTCCTATTTTTCCTCCATATACCCTCCCAGGATTCTATAAGACTGCCTTCTGCCCGCTTTTCTTGCAAATATACTGATGTATCTCCCGTAGTTGGGGTGAGGCGCAGACTTTTCTTCATAGAGCGGAGTATCATGTCCATCCAATAATCTCACTATGCCATAAACCTCATAGAGGTCGACGGAGCTTGAGTTCTTTATTCGGCTTCAGACAAAAGTACTTAAGGTCAATCTGGAAAGGTTGGAGTTATCTCTCACGCCTAAAATGATCATTACTTTGTAGTTATTCTTGATTTATTTCATTGCAGAGGATTTGATGTTCCATAACAGCGACGAACGATACTCTTCCTCGGATTGATTTTTGTTGCAACATGGTAACGTTGTGGACAAGTATTTCCTTCTCATTTTCTAGGTAGTCAAGGATATATAATCTTTCAATAAGCTTTTCGCTTGGTCTGCCTGAATTTTTAAGCGTTATGGTAAACCTACCGTTGAGTAGGTTTTGCATTTTTCGTGCTATTAATTTCTGATTTCCAATGTTTTTAGAGGCATCGAGCCTTCTACCTCCTTATTTTAGTCTCCTCAAACTCTTTTCTGTATCTTTTAGAGTCATTTTGTATGATTAAGTCGTTAATGAAAGACTTGCATAGAATTCAGACACGTCCGACTGGTCACTGTTCCAATCGTTGTTTAGTTCTGTCTTACACGAACATTATTTTGTCTACTACCTCATGATTACTCGGTTGAGAGTTTCCGCACTGTGTACCATACCATTGGTGCCCTTTCAACTCGGGGCGCAGATAATTTGGCTATTCTACCGTTGACTTCGAGGATAATAGTCTCTCTAAGTGTATCAAGTACATTAAATGGTCATTTCCGTTCGTTTTTGTTATCTCTAAAGACAACAGCATAGTCCGCCATACGTAAATTTGCCTTTATAGTCCCGGAAAACTTTTTTTAGAGGGCTCTAGGTACTCTTCTGGCGGTAGTTATCTGTGCTATCTCTTTGCGGGCGTCATTTAAAGCTCTCATGCGTTGCACCTCAGCTGATAACTCAAGTTCATTCATTAGGATGCGCGACATAACACCAAATAATATTAATGTCGGGACGTCTCCATTCAGGCCGGTCGTGTCTTTGAGAGCCTTGACTGAAGTTTAGAGGGCTTCACGAGATGTCACTTGCCCTTGCTCAGATTTTAATTTGCAGTATATTTGCCTTAAAACTAGTGGTATCTTCCCCTGCTCCGAAAGAATGGTGGCTCTCCACACTAGCTATAATCAACACAAACCCCGCCATTCTGCGCAGATTCCAAAAATTGACGAATAAAAACTGTGGACCTGCATCCACGTGTATCACTAGGGGTTTTACGATATAGCGCACGACCCATACTCTAACGTGCTTTTTCCATACATCATCTATAGATTCTCCAGGGAGTACAGAGGCAGAATTGAACTTTTATCTTTGTCAACTATGTGTAAAATAGGGATTCATTCAATGGAAAATAATTCATAGCTCATAGCACGTTTTCATGGCGGTAGGAGTGCCGATGTACCTTGCGGGGATCGTCTTCTGTAAACATAATCTTGCTACTGACGTTACAACGAATAAAAAGGTGCCTGCGTTTCCTTGTCAGCTCTATTTCCCATCAATTTGTTTTAGGTACCATGTTGCTCGTCACGAGGTTGATAGATACCTCATAATAATCTAGGGACTCTAATCAGATCAAGAGCTGTGCATCTGCTTCAACAACTTCAGCGTCGAAGGAAATGAAAATTTAATTATTAGCCGGGATTTGTATATTCAATTATCCCATTCCCTTGTAGGATTTGTTGTAAAATTTGTACAAACATTGTCGACTATTTTTTTAGAAGCTAAATCCATCATCATAAGCTTTTAATATGCCCAAGCTTTTTTTCCTATGAATGACTTTTGCGCCCCTGTATTGATGCAGGCGCTATAAACTTCATTCCCTTCCTCTGATGTGTTTTTTGTGTAATGTCTTAAACTCATATCAATCTTCTCTAAGATGGTGACTCTAAATACCTCAACTCCATCAGATTCTGGTTCATGCATTTATTTGCATGAGTCTTTGCTACTTGGTTCTTTCTTCCCCATACTCTGCAGCTTTTAAGCCCTTTGGAATTTATTAGTCTCTCTGTGCGGTTATGTAGTGTAGCATGGATGATTCCAAAATCCATATCAGACATCACACTTTCCATTACTTTCCGATCTGTTTGTTCACCTGCTTCATCGTCTATTTCCTCGGACTTCTACGATGCTTTAGAGTCCAAGTTTTAAAAAATTTCCGCACAGAAGTGATTGTTCCTGTTTTACACGGATTATTTCATTCATGAGTAATAATCCAGCTTGTTCGCAGCAGCATGAACAACAGTAAGTGTCTCTTTGCAGTCCTTCACAAGATGGGATTTATTTTCATAGATAAAGCATCCAGTAACGGACAGGGGATTAAACTTTTTGTTCCCTGATAAGTATCTTCACGGCTCGTTGCGAATTATAGAGGATATCCTCCGACCACATCCTCACTGGAAACTAAACAGAATATCAAGGGCTTCTTCGATGCTTATTTTGGTAAATCTGGCTTGCGTAAATATCTCATCTTTTAGTTGTGCCACCTCTGCTTCCCTACTTCTTTTTAATTGTGGCTCTACTTCCCTTTTTAGTTGCCTAAAATTCAATCGGAATGCTGCAATGCGAGTTAACGGTTCTTTTGCCCAAAAATATCCTGCGACTGCGGAGGATAGAAACTACCCCTTATGTAATTCATTACAGTAGGCGATTGGAATCTGCCTGGCTAGCTTAATGATAATTTTACAGACCCTATCAAGAGTAATTGCAGTTTCCATGCCCTCTAAAACATATCTGCTCATTCAAAGGAATCTCAAAAGTTCCTCGACTTTATTCTAGGATAAAATTGAAATGTGTTCCCTCTCCACTTAATCAAATGCCTGCTTAGAAAAAGCGCGCATTTTCATTGACAGCGTCTAGTTAGAAACGTTTTGCATCCCCTCTTAACAAATTGTGTGAAAAAATTCAGCCTCTATGATGTTCTTCGATTGTGTTCTCGTTCGTTCTGACGGGATTGGTCAACGTACTCTTGCCATTACTACCCTATGTCTCCCGAGAAAATTTCCTGTTCTCCTTTAGCCTCATTTCCATATTTTGGGCTATTTTTTTTGGCACTGGCCTGAGCTTAGCTTGAGTGACTCTAAGCAGGATCTCGTGTGACTTTGGTGTAGTAGAGTCTACAACATGATTTCGCTAACCTGCTGCAATCAACCCTTTACGATCTCAATAGCAGCGTTCTTTTCATCCTCATCTAAATTTAAGTAGATGCTATGGTCATTATTATTCTTCGAAACGAGTGTTGATTAAGGTTTCCTCCGCCCCTGTCTAGCTTTGTATTGCTGAGATTGCTCTACAATTTCCCCTGACATGCGTAGCTGGAAGGAAAATCTCAGCAACGGCATTCTCATGTGTAATACTTTTCATTTATTCATCTTCCTCCGATATACGGATTGAAGTAACTAATTCCCTTCGCAATTCGTCCATGGATTCGAAAACAGATTGCGGTAGTTTACACATATTTTTTCGTCCATTTCTGTCTGGAAACTATGCGCCATTACTTTTCCCTGAACCCAAAGTTTTCACAGTGTTCTCAGCTGCATTCTCCATGTCTGAATCAAAATATTAACGTCTCAAATGACAAAGGTGTGTTTTTGGTGGCCGTTTCCCTTTTCTCGTGTTGATCGACGTTACCCTCCGATGAAGGATTTGGAAGATTCTGAACAACCAGCGAGAATACACTGCATCTCTTAGGCTGTCTCGTTAACAAAATTTATATCCGGTTATTCCAAAGAAAATTTTCAGCAGATTCGGACGGTACGTAATGTAAACACACTGGGTACAACTTCGACGTCTGGCGTGTGAGTGTAGCATCCAAAGGCCGTTTTTTCTTGCTTCCTCGTCTCTCTTCGGTTCTCTTGTTCTTTTCTAGCCGAAAACCCAGACGCAATGGCAAAACCTAACCATTTTTATAGTGTTTCCCGTGTCGTGCACTTGAACAATGTGTCGAGGTGGAAAAATAAAGAATAACCAAAAACCACCCACACTAAATGAGGAAGTTGTAAGCGATAAGTGTACAGTAAAATACAACATGATGAAATTAAAATTAGATGCGATACTAACTTTTAAAAACACAGCACTGTCCTTGAAGTCCATTTACACTAAATGGGATTTTTCGCAGATTTATTACACATGTACAGTGATGTGCTTGTCAAACAACTAGCATTGTCGTCCAACCCCACTTAATCTTGAAATCAAAGGTACCTAGTATTATATATCTAAGAAATTTGTATTGCTGTACATTGATCAACAAATGGATCGGAGGAAACCAGCCGCAAACTTTTCCCCACGATCTCGAAGTTCCATTCAGTTCCATCATTCTCTATTTTCTGTTTCTATGCGCTCAGATCTACATTCTATTGATCTGCTATTCTAAATTTTACTATTCAAGGTTCTACAGAGCTACAAAAGTTCTCCTAATCTGTTCTCCATGTGAAGGTCTGACAAAGTTCTAATGGCTTTTTGTTCTGTTTTAATATAACTACTGGTAATTGGTTATAAAGACTGTTTTCTCGACTAAGACGTCAGTTCTCCTGGTTGAGTTCCTTTTTCATCCCAAATCCCAATCTTCTGATATTATTTCATCCGACAAAACCACTGCAGGATAGTTTTCCGCGCCCCAGCCTATTTTTTCTCAGCTTTTCACCCTCTACAATCCCTCTTGTGTCTCTACTTCATCACGGTTGTATTGACGGCTTTTTAGGGGGCCACGAATTGGTATTCACTGAGAAAACAGCACACGGTACGTGGTTGAAACTCAGCTGCAATGCCTTTACAATTGTTTGTTAGCCTTCTCGACTCTAGTTTTTCCCTGGAAATATGAGCAGTTTGTTGTCATTGGCTATTTACTTTTTTGCCAATCGAAGATAAATGCACTGTGTAGTTGTACGCAATCAGTAAAATTATTTCCTCCGCCGACGTGATTTAATTGGATTACGCTAAAATTAGACCTTTCTCCGCATCTGATTATCACTTCTTTCGTGGTAAGTTGCGAGCTGTATAGCTTATTGAGCAATCCGTGGATGCATTCTCTCTTTGTGATGAATGGCTCACCGAAGAAATGAACTGAATTATGTTCAGTATTAGTTTGCCGTGCTCCAGCGCCAAATCCATCAAATTGGCAGTTTTTATTTATGTGCTCCACTCCGGATATGTTTAAACGTGTCATAGGTATCATGGCAAAGGGAACTCTAACTTTTTTATGATATTGAGGGCTTCCAGTACTGCACTGCACTGAGGTTCGGAAACATGGTCAGAGCACTCTTGTTCTCTCATTTCACTCTCATGGTGCTGTTTTTACGCGTATCTTTTATACTTTCTACACTTCGGCATAAAAGATAGGAAAGAAGGAGTCGGTTACCGAATCATGAAGTTAGAGGTGCTAAATTTTAAAAAGCATCTCTCAGAGAGACTTCCGCAATTAAACTGTATAAAAAATTGTCCGTTTTTACACACGTATGTATTCGCATCGTGCAGTATTCATCACGCAGGAAACGGAAAGCCAGAAACGATAGGACTTGACTACGTATCTACAACTTAGATGAGGATCATTTGATAATGGCGCCATTAGCGTCTTCTTCATTGGCCAGAACTCCTCAACATTGCCCATCCCAACCAAAAATGGGGCGCAAACAATTGTTTACCATTGAAGTAAAGTCCACAACATCGTTTCTTGCTCAGGGGAAGTACTCAGTGGCTTCCGTTGCTTTGCAAACGCGTAGAAGCCGAAATTTCGTCTCCTACTTTTTGAAAGATATACAGAGATATGGAAAATCAAAGTCATGCGGTCCTCCTAAAAAAATTACGCCCGCAAGCGAACGGTGTCTTGTTCGAGCGGAAACGAAAAGCCGATCCTCAGCTAGCGAACTTCGCGAAATTCTCCAACTACCTGTTTCTGTGAGCACTATCTAGAATTACTTCGCTTGTACTGCCCATCTGGCGTATACAAAGCACCAAAAAGCACCGCCACTTACGTACGCGTACAAGCTTATCCGGTTAACTTGGGCACGATTTCATGTTTTATGGAGCGACAACAAATGAGGGAAAGCACTGTCCTCAGATGATTAAATGTTCTGTCTCGACGGCCCGAACGGTATTCATGGCTACTGGCATGACCTTAAAACCCAGCCAGAACTGCTTTCTATGGATCAACGAGGAGTTTATGCGGTGCTGTTTTTGGTTGCTTTCTCGCGGTATGGACGAATTTCATTAGCGCAAATTAAGATAGCCAAAATACATCAACTTAAGTCAAGCTACACGAAGAATACGTGCTACCCTTTACAGAAGACAGTTTTTTACTTAACTGGATTCAACAACAGATCATCGCGCCGATTCATGTTAGTCTTGATGCTATGAAGTGGTTTAGGAGTAATTATGTTCAGCAAATGGAGCGGCACGTGAGATATCAAGATCTAAATCCTATTGAAAACCTATGACCAATCCTCATGCAGCATTTTTACGATGGTGGGCGTCAGTTTAGAAGCGAACTTGACCTTAACAATTGCGTCCAAGCCATTTAGTATAGCATTGAGAAAAAAACAGACAAAAACTGATGGTTTCAATGAAATCGCGCGCCAATTAAATTCTAGGGGAGCAAGGTGGGCCGACCTACTAGTAGTAAATAGTACTAAACTGTTGTGTAGTTTATCACTAGTGTACATTCCAAGAGTACAATGTCGCAAAGTACTCAAAATTAAGTTAAAATTTGGGTGACTAGGCTCTTCTTGTTGCGGTGCGCGACAAATTACTGATGCTGCACATTTTGACCAGAATGAGTAGCTAAGCTTCTGATGTACTAAACTGCTATCAGTTTGAGGTAAGCACTGTAATATTGTCAAGCATCCAATCATTTCTAGTGTTCTCTATCCCGCGTGATGAATACTGTACGAAGCGAATGCACAACAATACGTGTATAAAACCGGGGACTGTTATTATAATATATGATTTGAAAGCGGGAGTCTCCCTGGGGTAATTTTTTTAATTTAGCAGCTTTAATATTACGATTTGGCTACCGATCTCCCCTGTCCTATCTTTTCTGTTCGGAGCGTACTTTTCCTATTTCTGTGAACCACTGTGCAGTACATTGGTGGACACAAATATAAGAAAAATAGAAAATATAAAACAGGTGCTTTAAAAAAGTGACAAAGAAGAATTTTTTAACACTATCTAATGTGTTTTTTAGCGCTGAATGCATTTAAAAAGCATATTTCGATTTGCTTAAATATTTCAAAAGTTATGCACATATCAGCATTCATGAGAGGACAAAAATATAAACACTTCTGCAAGGCAAAGGGCTAATGCAGCTTTATTCGTGTCTCAGTACGTAACCTTTTCACATTTCTTCTCGTCCACGAGTTGGCAACGGAAAGACATCGACCCAACCAAAGTAGAGAGAATTTCCTCCCCAATTTGAGCCCAGAAATGATGCACTATCTCAAGGAGGGAATCAACAATTTCAAACTTTTTACCTTTGTCGTAAACGCGACAGGCGAGGATCCCTCATAGGTTTTTAACCGGTTTTATATCATGGGAGAACGCTGGCCACCACATTACGTTCACTCTTTCATCCTCAAGCTATTTCTTAACGATTCTCGCCCTATGACAGGGAGCAACATCATGCATAAAAACTCAGCTATTCGGTAAATCCTCAGCAAACTCCAGCAAGTTCTCTTGCAATGAGTGAACATACGCCGCGCCATTTTGGGACCCCTCCAGTACGATCAATTTTGTTTTCTTATTACCTGCGAACGCTGCCTATATCATAAGCCCCTTCCCCGTTCTTCCTCTGAGAAAAGTTTGTGTTTGCTCTCGATTGTCCTGTTATTTCAACGCTAAACCGTCTGGGCCGTCTAAATTAAATTTTTCTCATCAAAACAGACCACACTAGACCAATCCGCGACGCTCCAGTCTAGTTTCCCAAATGCACAATCCTTGCAGTCCCTTGTGTGCTTCGGTTTTATTGTGGGAGTAGACATAACTTTTATAAAAGTCATAAACGGGTACTTGTTGAGCACACGACGCACAGTGCGAGGGTGAACATTCAGTTGAAGGGACTTGACAATTGCTTGCGATCCCCTACCAGTCGACTGTGCCTCTCGAATTATGGGGTGCTTGTCTCCATCGCTGATTTTTTTTGGCCGTCCTGGGGAGAAGCGCCTCCCATATTGGTCCCCAAGCCGCAAAAAGTTGCGGACTACTGTCGCACTCCTGTGGATGGCCCCAGCGATTTCCTCCGGCGACATTGTCCCGTGGGAGTATGCCAATATTAGGCCCTTCTGTTTGTCTGATAATCGCTTGCCTCGCGGTATATTGCGCGGCTGAATTATTGGTTGGGCGGTCGGTGGATACGTCCAATCTGGCTGAGGGCTGTCTTAAGCAAACATATGACCTACATTTTGTATTGGATTTCCCTGCCTTTGCGCCAAATTCATCCAGTTAGATATTTCTATTTATATTTTTGTCCGCCCTGGATGGCATAGAAACGAATAACTTCAAAAAATATGGAATCAAATATACTGTACTGTACAGTATATCTGACTCCTGTATCGTATTCTGCACGTCTGTATACGTCATGAAACGTATTCAAACGCGCAGTAGCTGCTGCATTTTAGCTAATCTTTTCTTATATTTTTGTCCACCATTGTACAGTACTGTGTACTGTGTACTGTACTGCACCCGAAACAGTACAGTACGGTACGGCCATTCAGCATGGGTCACAGCGGGTCTCCCACATTCACCCCCTCAATTACGGCCAGGATAACCTTCTCTACGATCCAGCCTCTGATCGGCCACTGTCCGCGACTCGACGACTCTGACAAAGAGACATGCAGCGAATCACCAGATGTGCAAGGTGCGATGTCTCCGTAGGTCTGCGAGGATGACATAGAACGAGCGATGTACGCATACGACTACCGGTGCCCAAGAGGACGTCACGGCATTCCTCTCACAACCAGTCGCATGAAAAAGTTTAAACACAACCATGGCGGTTTGCAAGTCGTGCAAGACATGAGCTCAGTCCTCTCCTGCAGATCCACATTGACTGGATAGACAGCGGTCAGTACTGCACTTTGCTCCACAAGAGAGTTTATCGCGAGGCATTAAAAACCGTGCCACCCCTTTCGTCACGCTTCCTCGTCGCTCAAGCAATCACTGCCTTGCGAAAATCCCATCCAGTCTAAACAGTCATTCGCCCACACAGTTACATTCTGTTTACCCGTACCCACGCCAACTCATTCCCTCTCAAGCCTGCTTGACAAAAACCGACTCCCTCACACCCTCCCACATCGGGACTAGGAACAAAGATAGGCCAGCGACTCTTCCTACTCCCATCAGACAACCGGCGCCGTCAACTCCTCCGTTTCCGACAGGCCCACCAACCGCGCAATTTCCCGCACAATCTCATAAGTAGCATTCGGTCTCCCCATTCCCTTTGCCCGTTTCCCTCTTTCTTGCAATCCCACAGGGTCTGCCATCCAGTCTGTGACAATCTCAGCAATGGTCTCGGGGTCCCTACTAAACGCTCCAACTCCCGCGTCCGTGACAAACCGCACATTCGGTGCCTCCTGCCCCGGCAAGAACCCACTCAGCACAATGGGCAAACCCCTAATCAACGCCTCTGCAATAGTGCCCGGGCCCGCCTTGCTCACAATCAGGTCACTCGCCGCCATCCACTCGCTCATATTATCCACAAACCCCTTGACGATCACACGCACAGGCCATCCTCTCCCCTCCAATTCATCCCTCAACCGAACATTACGCCCGCAAACAACCACAATCTGGCCCCCACCAGACCCCAATTCCCTTGCCACACGTTGAGCAACATGCACTGCAATGCGACCCACCCCTCCAACCCCATCCCCACCTCCCACAATCAACACAGTCGGCACACCGACATGCAATCCCAACCGCGTCTGCATTCCCTCCTTGCCTACCTCATCCGTCCAAAACGCGGGACGCACCGGCAGCCCATACTGTCTCAACTGGTCATTGCGCAGTCCACACTTGCGCGCAATCGTGCGCACGCGATCCGACGGCACAAAGCACAAATCGACGCCGCGATGAAACCACGTGGGATGCGCGCCGCCCAAATCAGTACACACTGTAACAAACGGGGGCCGGTGCGGCAGTGTTCGCAACACCCTCATCGGAATGAATTGCGTAAGTGGGTGGACGCTAACGACGAGATCCGGGTCCACCTGATGTAGAAATTGACGAAAGTTACGATGCCCCACAAGGTTTGAAAACTCCTCCGTCAAGCGTCTCGTAAACGGAAACTTTCCATACGACCAAAGAAACCTCCACAACGGTGGATTCTTTGCCAAAAACGAATACGACTGCGGAAACTGAGCAAACGGGCGCCCCACAATCTCGGTAAAAAAGTCGGTAATAAGCGTCTCGACTCTATTCGGAAACATCTGATGAAACGCGCTCGAAAGCGCCTCCGCCGACGCGCGATGGCCGCCACCGGTATCCGAAATGAGCAAAATGATCTTCAACCTCTGTCCCGCTTCCTGAGGCGGCGGAAGCGCCGAATGCAGCGAATCCCTGGGCGACGATGCATAATACGCCCACGACACGGGCGGGCAGCCAGGGGGTGTTGGCGGTGGCGATGGCGGTGTATTGGGCGCAAATGAACGGCGAAACAGGGGCTGGTTTCTCAGCGGGTGCAACGCAAGTCGGGACAAAAGTCGACGCGCGGTGTGGTACACGTGCGACGGTAGCGGCGGCGACGCCGCGATGGAGGTCACCTGCGCGGGCAATGTGGCCGGGGCGGTCGCAAACGCGGACATGCTGTCCGGGTGTCTCCGGGTGTCACAATCGGCACTTGAAAACCACCAACGTGTTGACACCGAGCTCGATCGTCACCACCACGCTGTAGGCACCGCGAGATGAGCATTCGCGCCGTGGACCAAAGGAGCGTGTGGTGAAAAAAAAATACGGCTGCCAATGCAAAGACGCAGACGCGACACAGGACCCATGGAATGCGGCAATTTTGCAACGGCCATGACAAATCCAAGTGTCACGCCGTAATTCGTTCAACCGAGACATGCCGACTGCACACTTGCCTGGCGCATAATTAAATGAAAACCCTTTTTCCATCCGCTGATTTCCAATCTCTGTTGGTATCCCGCTCAGCCCAGCCCAGCTCCGCTCAGCTCACATCACAATAATGCACCCAAGCACAGCCTTTGTCGCTGCAACAGGCATGAGCATGAGCATGTGTGCCGCGCCGGCATCGTCGACGCATGTGGTGCTACGATGCACGGACCACGCGACTGTGCAGGCGGCGTCGTTGCGACTATCTCAGCAAGCGGCGCATGACACATGGGTGGGGGAACATTTGGCAAGCATGGGGTTGAGTGGATGGATCAAGGCGCCTTGTGCGGCGGGGACGGTGCAGTTTTGGGGGAAGGAGGGTTTGGATTTGGAGAGTGTGAGACAGGAGGATCCGTTGTGCAAGCATGGGGTGTATGAGCGGGTTGAGTGGCGGTTTTGGAGGCGTGTGATATCGGCGGAGGGGGGTTTGGGGGAGCGGCGTTGGTTTATGGTGTGGGCGGTGGACCGGGAGGGGTGTGCTGAGTTGAGGGGGGAGACTCGGGCCGCGCACTTGGATTGGCTGAGGGGCGGGGGGCGGTGTTTGATGGGCGGGCCGTTTTTGGAGGACGGTGGGGGCGCTGTGGGGAGTCTGTTGGTGGTCAGTGGCGGTGGTTTGGACGAGGTGGCGGGTTGGGTAAAGCAGGATCCGTATGCCGTGGCCGGCCTGTTTGAAACCGTCGACGTGTCCGAGTTGGACATTCGTGCGCTCGATGGAAAGGTTACAGCCTCATGAAATTGCATTACAGAATCTTACAGTACACTAGGGTTTACCGTCGTTGCCACTTGCCCACAGTATTAAACCATCTCGATCGACCTGTCGCTACACTCGACACCACCATCTTATGGCCCGCCGTCGTCGCCCATCTCTACGGTAAGTCGCAGTCCACATGAATCCCCAACCTCTACCCACACCCCCACGCCAATGATGAACACAGCCTGTAGGCTGCAAAAAGAATAGAGTTGCAGACATCCCCGAGCGGTTGCACGCTCGTTGCTGGCGAAATCAAGAGACTTTCTGAGGCTTTCCCACCCCTGCAAATCCCCCCCTCTCCCACACAACCGCCACCCACCGACTAACCTCTGTCCCTGAATTTACAGCCCCTGTGTTCCCGCGATCGCATCACCAATGTGTCCGACATGCCGCGTACCTCTGCTTGAATCGAGAGTCTAGTTTTCTTTGTAACATTG
Organism: Kappaphycus alvarezii; assembly: GCA_002205965.3. Lineage (NCBI taxonomy): Eukaryota > Rhodophyta > Florideophyceae > Gigartinales > Solieriaceae > Kappaphycus > Kappaphycus alvarezii. The sequence goes on from NADL03000783.1 coordinate 68,708, forward strand.
GCACATGACGTACATAACGTGATTGCATTCTACGTGTGGGCTGCGATTTTCGCAATTGATGTGTGTGGACGATGTGGCGTGCTGGGAGGGCTGGATTGGCACCTGGGGCGCGCTGTGGACGTGTCATAGGGGGGCGGGCACTTGCTGAGGATGTTTGTGTGGTGATTCGTTGACAGGGTGCGGTGTTGAAGGGCGTGCTGTGTATAAAGGGTGGAGGGATGTGGAGTGATGAGGAAAAGGGGTGTATGTGGTCTGATAGGAGACTCGGATGTATACATGTGTGGGCACTTGTTAATAACAAATGGTGTTGAGGCAGGATTGGTGGTTGTTTTGGATCAAATTTTGTGGGGTACGGGGTGGCGGAGGCGTGGTGGCGGGGTTGTATGCTCGGTTTACTCGGTTGGTGGTGGTGCGAAGAAGAGGATGGGGATTCGTACCTGGATGAGCGGTCGTGGCCAACTTTGTACTGGTTTAGGGGGGGTGTCGTGCTTCAGGCCCGTTACTGTACTGTACAGTATGTACAGCAGCGCTCTAATACTTGTGACTTGCGCAGTAGTACAGTACAGTTCAACGCAATAAAATCTACTTTCTCATCTTATTGCTCAGTTTATTGCGGTAATTTTTCGCACAAACGATATCTAACATGTCGAGGATTACGCGTGTTGGGGGGGGGGATCTTTTAATGTGTTCAAAAACGTGAACCATACAGGTAGTGGTTACACGAGAAGACTAAGAACATCTCCAGGCGACGGCTGAACCATCACCCACTCCAACAAGGACAAATGGGGGGACTAGAAGAAAATTCCACCATCTAAATACGGGATCCAGACAGCTTGAAAAACTTCTAGTGTAAGCATGACAACTGACAGGGCTGCGCAGACCACGTTCCTTCGGAGACTGTAACAAAGACACTAGGTTGAAAAGCGATAGGAAACAGCGAACTTTGAAAACCCTGTTCGAGTGGAAGAGCAGTCCTTACACGTCTTTCCCAGGTCGTCCCACGTGCGCTGGGGGCGCGGGACGACAATCCACTCGAAATAAACATCAGCAACAACGGTGCAGCGAGAGATCTTGAGTCATGGTTGTTCCGTCCCCAGGACATGCGAGCGGACATAGATCCGGCGCCCTTGCCAAATTCAGCGCGGGCGCCGAGAAGAGCGAAAACAAAACTTGAGGAGGTCAGTAAGATAGGGAGGACGGTGGGTGTTATAGTTTACTATTGTACTTAATGCCGTGGAACTTGCAAATCGATTCTCGCAGCTGGCCTCCCAGGCAAAGATACATCACGTATCTTTGCGTAATGTCTACTGTCCACAAAGAAAAAAAGCAAATCGTTTACGATGTACCGTGCAAGAAGAGCGATTTAATGCAGCACAGTGATTGCTCGGTCCGGCCGCGAGCGCTGAAAAAAGCTCGACGTGCCAGTTCAGCTCTAGCGGATTGGCTGTTGCCTGTACCAATTCGCCGCCGCATATCCTGTCAGTGCCGCAGCAACTTGTAGATATTGTCACCTCTTCTTCATACAGAAACGGGCCATACACAGATCTTTTCCATGCCGCTTGACTGTTGCAATCGGTCTGAAACCAAATGCCCTGCCCGACATGTCATGTATCCACGATATGAGCCTACTTTTCTCCAGAAGGCAATCCCACGTGCAATTACCTTGTCAGCGGAATAACGATTCCCTCACTGAATCAAGGCGACAAGCTCGTTCAAAACGATCTACACCACGATGCCACACACAAAGTAGAACCTGACAATATCACATCTCCCTGCATCTCCTTGATTCCAGACATTCCATACATCCCTGTCTATCCAGTCGCTACCCAATCCGTCGTCTCCAAACCCTGCAAAACCATACGCATAAAGACGCGCACGATTTTTCAAAAAGCCTCTCCCTGTACCTTTCTAGGTGAGTGGAGGAGGTTGCGTGCATTCAACTCAAAGCAAAGTACGAGTTCCTGCACATGACCCTGGTATAGTGTGATGTGGCCTGCAGAAAACATCGTGCAATGACGCATATCGCATTGACAATCCTTAAGGTCTTACGTTCAACGCTGTATACCCAGCGTTGACGTCGCGAAAGGAAAGGGAGGGAATCGTAAAGCACGTGTCGGATACGTCCGCGTCGGAACTAGCTTGCAACGTGTTCTCACAAACATGACGAATCCACGGTACATTGTTAAAACTCTGTTCCCCGGGCTGAAATCACTGTTCGCACCGTCAAGCAGCTCTTGTTGGAACTTTACAACAATACGCAAGCGCTAGAACCTACAAACAGTGTAGCACTATATGTTAGCCCCTCATCTACCCGTGTATTCTGCAGCCTCGCACGTCCATCCTGCAAACACACGTCCCTCATGCACGCGCCACAAGTCATTCCCAACCGCAGCAGGTAAACCACCACCACTTAGCATCCCCTAGTCGTGCGAAATCAGCGTATGCATACCAAACCAAATTCACTCACCCCTCCACAATGACACCATTCAATAATCTCCAAAACGTGGGTTGTCGCCACAACCAAACCTCAAAAAAGGCCAACCAGCAAACCCAGCATTCCGCTCAACTTGCCCTCGGCCAATGCACCAATAACAGGTCACATAACACCACAAGCGACATCCCTGACAGTTCTGCCACAAGTATCACATGACATTTTCTCGACAACAAAGACCCACCTGGAATCCCCCCCCACAACCTTGAGTGCGTCCTTCACCCTACCTCTCGGCAACGAGACCCACCGTCCAAACACATCCCTCGCGACCACCTTTCGACACACCTTCATCGTCTTTAAACTCGGGCAACTCTTCTTTGCCATCCTCCATACATCCCATACCAGACATTTAAGTCCAATCACAACCAACACATCATGGTTCAACACGACGGATGCGTTACGTTCGCCACGATACCTTACATTGACCCACAAACGCACAGTACGACTTAAAGGACGTGAAATAGCGGTAGATACAGAACCATGGCGTGTGATATGGGTGGTAGGAAGGGGTGGAATCGTGTGACGACGGTGACGATGGCGGGGTGAACGGGGCGGGGTATGATGATGGTGACGACGATGATGGTTGAGACGGGGGGGTGTAGGGAGGGGCAAGCGGGGACGAGAGCGTGGTGTGTGAATGTGGTCTGACAAGGGGTCGCGAAAGCGGACACGCTTGATGACTGGACCGGAGGGCATGACGGGGAGTGTGTGAGGAGGAGAAGGATGGGCTAGGGAGGTGGGAGCGAGGATGGGAGGCGGGCCGGGGGTTTATGTAGAGGGAGTTTTGCAAAGGGGTGTGTGGAATGCAATGGCGGGAGATGGTAAACAGAGGTGGTAGGCAGGACACGCAACAGCAGAGGGGACGTGGGCGATGGCTGGTGCGGGAGTGAGAATGGATGCCGGGTGGCGGCGGCCACGAAATGCAGTGTCGGGGTCATGACGCGGTGGTCTGCGGTGGTGTCGTATGTTTTCAAAGCGGCAAACGGCGGAAAGCTGATGGTGGATTGGCGAACTGCGGTGGAGGGCCGAGGACCGAGATAGAGCACGACAGCGTAGCGATGATTCGCGTTTACAATATGGTCTCATTTCCGCAATGCAGCAACAAATGTCGTGGCGTAGTGCTACTAGCCCGACTCTTTCAACAAAGCTCCCAACTCCAAACCCTCTTACCGAACCTCATACACGCAAATGCGCCTCTCCACCACATGCACGTAAAAGACAAATCCCAAAAAATCCGTAACGCACACCCACGTATCCCACGTCATACACATGTCCAACGAAGAAAAAAAAGTCCACGCTGTCCCCGTTCCACTCGCCACACACTCGCGCCAGCACACTACTCCCACCCACCCTCCACCCCACCCCCCTCCCAAAGCCCCCATCCTTCTCACCAAACACCATATACCAAAAATCACACACTCACGTCTATCTTCACCAACATGACGACACCGCCCGCACACTCCCGAGCTCTCGCGCATCTCCGCGAGCACCACACCCTACCACACAACTCTCCCTCGGAAGTCCTCGCACTCTACATCCACGCACTCCTCCTCACCCACGGCTTCCGCCCCGCCAACACGCCGCCCACCCCAACCACAGACCGACTACCCACCACACTTCCCACCTCATGGACGGCACCGGAAATCTACGGCGGGAGGTACCGTCACGATCGCTCCGCGTTGACTTTTATTATTCGAATGACGCCGATGGCTGACCGACTGATGGTTCAAGCGATAGTGACTGGAGATCCGTCAGCAGAGACTTATAGTGCTGAATTTACGGTTTCGGAGTATGTGTCGAATGAGGATTTGATGGAGGGGGAGAGGACTTGGGAGGGGGTATTGACGGAGGTGGAACAGGTGGCGACGGTGATTCAAGTGAATATTGCGCACCAGTTGGTACCGGACATGGCCAAGGAGGGGTATGAAGCGAGTGCGGGGGAGGGGGAGGTTGGTGGGGCGGGGTCCTCGTCGGAGGGAGCGAGAGCGTGGGGGGATGTGGAGAGGGGGAGGCGTATGGGGGAGTGAGGGAGCCGATCAGGATTGGGGGGCCGCCGGTGCCGTCGGGGGTGGTGGATGAGCGGTTTGGTGCTGATGATTTGGTGGCACCGGGATTGGTGGGTGGGTTTTGGGGACGGCGGTTTGGGAGGGGGAGGGGTGGGGGCATGGGTGGTAATTTAATGGGGCCGAGGAATTTCCCGGGGTTGGGGGGAGGGAGGGGTGGGCTACCGAGTGGGGTACCGGAGGGTGCACGGTTTGATCCGTGGGGACCGGGAGTGCCGGATAATGATTTGGAGAGGGCGCCGGGGTTTGAGGATGAGCATGGGTTGGGTATGGGAGGGAGGGGAATGGGGAGAGGTGCGGGACGTGGTGGGGGACGCGGTGAGGGGGATGGGGGTCCTCCGCCTGGAATGTATTGGTGAGTGAGAGGTTTTGGGCGTGATTCGGAGCGGAGGGGCTGGCGGGGATGGGTTGGGCGAGAGGAGGTTGTCGATGAGAGGAAGCAGGATGAGTGCGGATGGGGCTGTAGGTTGGGGGTAGTGGGGAATTACAGTGTATTGTGTAAGCATAATGAGAGTACAGTACAGTAGAGGTATTGGTGGTTGTTGCCTACTGTAAACAGCCTATTACAGTAGAGTTGAATGGGCTGTTTGGAACGTGTAAATTTTCGTGGATGCTTACGGTATGTACGGAGTACAGTATACGACAGGTTCCAAGTATGCATGATGATCCAGCACTGTACTGTACAGTACGGTACGTACAGTAATTTCCGTGGTGCCCCAACCGCTCAGGCCGTCGCATCATTTTGCACGCCCCCTTCCATCCCACCAACAGCGCGCCTCTACTCGCCACTCGAATCCGCATCTGCACCCCACCGCCTCTACGTACCGTAAATCCCTTCCCGCCGCATCATCCCCCACCTCGCTCTCTCCTACCAACCCCCCCCACCCCGCCCCCTCTCCCTACCCTCGTTTCCGCAAAACCCGCCCTCACTCTCCACCTTTCCGCACCGCAAATCACACCGCCACCAACACCCACCCCCTCTCAACAAACCCCTGTAATAAAATCCACCACATTTCCAACCACCCCCAAACGGCCCCGATGGACTTCCACTCCGCCCGTCGCATGTGGGAATCCAACGCCCTTGCAGAGGCCCGCGACCCTCAAAACACAACCCATCCCACCCCATCCGCACCCCCCCCCAAATCTCCACCGTCTCCTCCGCCTCCCCCTCTCCCACCCTACCCCCATCCCCTCCTCCTCTACCTCCCCTCCTCATCCCACTCAAGTCCCCATGTCCCCGCACTCCCCATCTTCACCCTCCCCAAAATCCCCACCCGCTCTCCCGCGTGTCAGCGTCCGTGTCGCCTCCAGAGGAGCCGGCCCCGGCTTGCCTCACCACTCAAGTCTCCTTGCCCCGTCTGCTCCAACACGTGCGGGCGATGCAAGTGACTATTCGGATGTCGGCGAATATGAGAATGATCGCGAGTTTTTCATCCCCGGTGTCAACCGCCCCGCCCACCAGGACCAGTGGAGTGAGGCTAGTTTCGACCGTGACTCACACCTTGATGCCCAACATCATGATGATGATGATGGTGGTGTCGTCCGACAGGATTCAAACTTTTCTCGTTTAAGCGCGCAGAGTTGGCTTACTGTTGACTCTGCACAGAGTGTCCATGTGGAGAGGGCCCCCGATGGCGCCCCGGTGCGCTGGACGGGCGGGGTGGAGTTGGGTGGTAGTGACGGCGGTGACGCTGCTGTCACGGGGAGGAGGCGGAATGTGGCCATGTTGTTGGATCGCGTCTTTCCAGAGGTTGACGATCATGATGCTGTGACCTTGTTTGGGATTGATGTGGACGGTAATTTGATGGAGCGTTTGGGGGAGAGGGTGTTCACAGAGTTGACTGTGTTTGAGTGTTGTGCGCTGTTGCAGGCGGGCGTGTCGGCCTTGAAGAAGAAGAGCTTTCGCAGGTTTGGCGCGAGGAGGGTGTGGTTGAATCCAGAGTGCGATCAGCTGGGGTGGACCAGTAAAAAGGAGGGCGTTGATGAGGATTATATCAAGTTGCACAAGGTGGCCAAGATCAAGTCGGTGGATCGCAGGTTGGCCATCGATGTCACAGAGGGCTACCGTATTTCCTTGTTGTTTGCCGATGCGAATGAAGCCGAATTGTGTGTCAGGGCCTTGTCTTGTTTGATTCCGTTGCAGGCGAGGATTCGCGCATCGCCTGGAGTCGTGCCTCCGGACAAGGAGAGGGAGGATTATGCGTTGATTGATGACGTGTTTGACGGACGGCCGCTGAGGGAATATATGGCGGTGAATAATTACGTCGTGCTAAGTTCGGCCAAGGGACAGCCAAAGGGATTGGGAAACAAGCTAGCCTTTTCCAGGTCGGGGGGGTCTTTTTGCGGGTTGAGGTATGTGCCGTGGAAGCTGGTTCCATTAATGCTGCGGTCCCAGGAGGAGGTGGCGGTTTTGAAACGGCTGAATCATCCCAACGTTGTCAAGTACCATGAGTGCTTGCAGGATGAGGAGAGGGGTGGAAACTACGTAATCTTCGAGTACCTGGCGCGGGGATCGTTGATGGATGCATCGGTTCTGGAGGGAGTGAAAACATTCACAGAGGGGACAGCACGAGAGGTAATGCGCGACGTGGTGGCGGGGTTGACATATTTGCATCGGTTGCGTATTGCACACGGGGATGTCAGGCCGGACAACATCCTGAGGTCCGTCGATGGCACGGTGAAGATCAATGCGCTCGGATGCATCACGCATGACTTTACGGAAGTTCAGGACCTTCCGGCATTAGCACAAGCGCGACTAGGGGATGCATCGCCCGCTTTTCTGGCGCCCGAGCTGTGCTGGTTATGCGAGGGACCCCAAACACACGCAAAGAGTTACTCGATGGATGTATGGGCGGTGGGTGCGGTGTTGTACTTTATGCTGTACGGTAGGGTGCCGTTTGGGGGCCGGACAGATGCGGAGATTCAGGAGTGTGTTTGCAATGGCAAGTTGCGGTTTCCGAGACACCCGGAGACATCTCGCAAGGTGAGGGGATTGCTGAAAGGGATTCTCGGGGAAAAGGACCCCAAGACGAGGATTGCATTGACGGAATTGGTGAATCATCCATGGTTTACGGAGACGGAGGGGAACCAAGGGAAGAATGCGGCGGCAGGGAAACCGAGCGAGGGCGGGAAAGCACAAGACGTGATTCGATTGATTGTGTCACCAGCAGAGGTGGACTCAGCGGTGCAAGTAGCAAAGGTACGAGTAGGGACCAAAAAGTCATAAGTTTGCAGAAAGGGAATGTAGATGTGTGGACGACTTGGCGCAGCACATATGGTGCAAACGTATGTGAGGTGGCGGACTTGTAGATATTGATGGTAGTGATACGGACGGTGGATGATTGCGCAAGTCGAGTTGTATAGAGGGAAGAAAGCAAGAGTTGAGTCCAGAGCGACCAAGCGGGTGCCTTGCGGGACTTGCAAAAACCAGTTGGCCTTGGCAAATAAACAAATGGGACGACTGAGTTGAACAGGTAGCACACACAATGTTGCATGATGAGGGGCATTTGTGGGGACTATGCCCCCCGATCATGGGCCTGGCTCTTCTCAGCCAAGGTTTGAAAGACGACGGTCATGACCTCGAGATAGCGATCCATGGCCTTGGCGATGCAGTGTTGCTCCGCGGTGGAGAGGCTGGTACCCGGCTTTTTCACACATTTTGCAAAACACTTGTCCGTCAATGAATTGACCAACTCTTCCATTTGTTGCTCTTGCAACTCGCGACGGACGCGGCCCATGACTTCGTCGGGGTTTGGCGAGGTGGACATGTTGAGAGGAGAGAGATGGGATAGCTGGCGTGAGGTAACGAGGAAGCCGACGGGTTGGAAATGAGGGGGAGCAAGGATCCAGGGGCTGCGAGGTGGCATCAACCGCAGCGGTGATCAAAAGAGCTAGATGATGTTGTGCTCACACGGACTGGCTCCAACGGGACGGCAGCAAGTGGGCGGATAGATTTGACCACTGTAAGTACTGTAAGCAATACTCTGCGCACTTTTCAATCAACGCACTTTGGAGTACCGTACGTACGCGGTACAATTGACTCAGGTAGCCGCAGTGGCTACCCTGTTCCGGTACTGTACTGTACTGTGGTACCCACAGAGCTACTGTACATTTGTTGGAAGGATTTAGAGCAGTGTACAGTACAACATTTGTAAGCTTCAATGGCCAGGTGATGGACGCTTCTCAAAGCGGGGGTAGAGGTGACTCTCAAAGCGGTACCTCAGAAACCTGGTTGGAAATTATTTCAAGTCAGTCGACCACCTGATTTGGTTTGCCACCTCGCAGTGGCCACTACTCCTGTGAGCAGTCCTGATCATTCAGCTCTAGATAGACTGGCATTCATCTGGTTCACTTTCGCGGGCCAGACTAGTTGGGCCGCACCGTCCGTTTACCGCACTGCAGTACACACGCTTCGTGCCTCCCAAACGCACAGCACAAGTTTGCTCTCCTCTGCACAATAATAATGATCATTCAATCTCCCCTCCGTTCCTTTTCACTGGTCAGCGACACGGATCATCCCATTTCCCATTTCAGGATTGGCCACGCCTCCCGCATTGCAACACTACACTCAACCCACAGTATGCTTGGCAAGACCAGACTCGAGGCAATGCACGCTGATTTTGTGAGGAACAAATCTCCTGCGTTTACACGAAATCCTCGGAATGGAAACAATACTCTCTACTAGAGTCTACGCAAACTTCCTCTGTTGACCACCGTACTCATCAGGCAGACCGAGTTACGCACTTCCCAATCTGGAAACGTTATCCAAGCTCCCGTCGTAACCCCCAACCAGCTTACCTCAATCCTTCTCATTACCAAACACACACTCACCGCTTGCTCAGTCACCTTTCATTCCACGCAATATTCCGCACGCACCTCCCACCAGTACATGTGCACCCAACTCTCGCTTTCCACCGAATTGCCACGTAAGGTAATCGGATACCTAGCTTCACCTTGTACCTATAAAGCTCTGGTCACCCGCGCTCAACCCTACAACCGCTGGTCAGCCGCATCAACATCTCTCAACCAACGCTTTAAAAGCATCATCGCATCCTCCACATGAGAGCATTCAACCCATCACGCTCACCTGACATGACGGACAATCCCACTACACGCATGGCCCCTACACACGCTTTTTCGCAGCAATCGGGTAGCCCCGCTGCCTGTGACATTGTCACAGCATTGCAGGACTATGGCAAGAATCTACCACCTTTGGATGTCCTCCGACCGGTTCTTCACCCTGCAGACCCGCATGTCGCCCCTTCACATGCATTCGTCCTCTCGACCTTGGATGCACGCATTTTTGAGATTATGTTTAAACACTCTGCCGACACAAGGGTCCAGTATGGATGCCTTCGTTTGCTGGCAGATGTTTTGGATCAGTCACAAACTGTCGCTGGTCATATCGTGGACAACAAGGGAGTCCAAATCGTCGCCCACTCAATGCTTATTCACAAGGATTCGTTTCATCTCTCGTTTCTAGCCATTTGCGTCTTTATCAAACTACTGCGAGCAAAGCCCGATGCCTACAATATTATGTTGGAAAGCTATGCCGTCGAGCTTGTTGTCTCGGCCGCGAAAACTTTCATTGACGATGCCAGTTTTCAGCAAGTGTCTCTCGATCTACTTTTGTCCCTGACTCAACTTGATGATGACGGTAGCGCCGCAGCGGACGCTCGCTATGGCGGTTCAGCTCGTGCCGCAATGCGTGCTCTCAAGAGGCATAGGAAGGAGGAGGAGCTCAGTGTCACTGCTTGTCACCTGCTTCAGATTATCACGAAATCTGCAAGTAGGGAACTGCTGGATCAGATGTTTGGGATCGGGGTGGTGCGGTTGTTGGCCGTGTCTACCATGACGTTTAGGGACTTTCGCCCGATTCAGGAGAGGGCCTACGCGGCTATTTACAATCTTGCAATCACAGATGACCGTTGCCTGCGACAGTTTGCTGCCCAGAAGGGAATAGAGATGGTTCTTAGGACCATTCGGAGATTTCGGGAATGCGTCCCCGTAAATATCAGCTGTGTGGCCCTTCTCAGGCTTCTCGTCGATTACAGCAACGGACTGGCGGCAGTGGCATGCTCTGCTGGAGCTGATGAGACGGCGCTGAGTTTGATGATTGAGTATCGACAACATGCACAGATACAAGTTCATGCTATTGCTATCATGAGTCGATTGGTCCGGTTTCGGGATGATGTAAGACTCAAGATTTTAGGATTCGGTGGGACGAGAATATTAACTCTGGTGCTTCTCGAGCATTTCACTGATCAAACTATTGTGCAGCAAGGAATTAGAACTCTCAAGTATATATGCTACAAGATGTAATTTCGGGTAGAACGCCAACGGAGCTGTCAAGTCACAACTTTGCCTTTGCTCCATTCTCGACTTTTTCGAGAGCAAGTTACTTTATGTGAAGAAACTGAAACTCGTTATCCGCGCCCTTTAGAGGGCCCAAGCCCGAATTATTGGATCTTATTACCCGCTCAAGATATCTCGAACAGGGCGCACAAACCTCAACATCAATGAAATGAATCAATTACATTGCACAATAATGGCAGATGGAAATCATCCCAGAGTTTGGAGTAGTTTATTTGCTTTGCCGATCGGTGATTGACTAGAATAGAAACCCTGGGACAATCAAACTTCCCCCCTAATCTGCCGTTACTGGGAAATATGGGTGTTTTTCAAGTAAAGACTGCTGTTTTCTTGTTTGTAGCTCACGTGCGCTTTCGAGGCCACGAGGTGTATGGCCGTGAGCAACAAATGCATCGGGCTGTGAGGGATTCCTTCTGCACGCCAGATCATGCCCCCCGTGGTTCTTCGTTGACTGTGAAGGCCGTGGTACTCCTGGCTGCATTTCACATCCAGGTAGTAATCACATTTTGTAGGATGCAACAGTAGCGAATCCGTGTCCGTCCTTGAACGTACAAGAGTTCCATTTCTCTTTAAAGCCAATACCGCTGAGTAGTGCCCCAGGATCAATGCCGGAGAACAAGAGTAATATGCGCGTGGTACCATTCGCTGTATTGACTATTCTGTGAAATATGTCTCCTGTCCTTTGCTACGCTCTGGTGTACAAACATGGCATTAGCATCCAATATTCCTATCACCTTGATGCAAATTGACGCTCGATTGTCCCAATACCTACCTCCTCAGATATTACTTTTATAGTCTGGAATTGTTTTACAATGTCTTCAGAAAAGAGTGAACGTCAGGATGCCGTTGTTCTCTTAAGTGTACTATGAGCAGATTACTTAGTCATTTTTTGCATCTTCTACATTCTTAGTTCTAAAGAACTCTTTGTCTACATTTTCCATAAACTCGTACAGGCTACAACGCTGTCGTTCTATCCAGCACGTTCGCCTATACTCTATACCCTTCTTATTCGCATTGTAAATTCTCTACGCTTCTGGATCCGTACCCTACGTTTGTATCCCTACCTCCGTGAGCTGGTATTTCAGGTAATGTTAGGCAGCCTTTGTCGTTACCGAGCGTTTAGAAGTAGGAAAAATCCTACAATCTGTATTGAGCGGTGCGTCATCTGTTTGTGGTATCACACCGCACTTCAGTTAGTACCATGAGCAGACGGTCGTAAAACTGATATGCTAACCATTTTGACGTTTCCTCCTTGTGCAGTGAACTAACTTGCAAACTTCCCATGATAATGTTATCTTGCTTATTGCTAATACCCAATGCAATTTCTAAGTTATTCGCATTCAAGGTCCTGAAACATTGGTTGAATGCAAGTTCATAGGAAACCTAAACTCCGCACCACGGATTTATGCTGAGCAACTCGCGGAGGAATTTTGCACATTCAAGCAAATACCATGCCAAAGTTTGAAGGCAGTTGCTCGCCATTCATCCTTGGACCTGATCTCAAAAAGGGTTCGAGAGAGCCGAGCAGATTCTCAATTGAACAGTACATTACCACAGCTTACTGCACTGCACTTTCACCAATAAACGCGTGAAAGGGGAAAGTTTGGGTGTCTTACCCTTGGAAGATACATCCGACTCTATCCTGAAGTACTCCAGGCAACCGCAATCGACTCAAAAGGGCATTCCGACACAATAATGGGGGAGTAACTACGCCCCCTAAAAGGCCATCTCAAAGCCAGCCATCAAGCAGGTCGCATTCAGAGAGGAAATAAGGTTTAAGGCCCTCACTCTGCTGTTGGAGGGAGCGAGGGGATTCACGAAAGTGATGTAAAAAACGTTGGTCCCTCCGTTACTTCCCATTGCTCAAATGTCCGGCCTCGTACATTGGAGCCTATGGCGCGGCTCTACGACAGGATGAAGAGCAACTCTTGCGAGGAGGGTGACTTGGCGATCAGGTCGGTTTTTCCTGTGGGCTCAATGCAAGCAGTGCATGAGGTGATCGCCTTGTACATCAAGTGTTTCCTGGCAATTCCTTCTCGAGCAGGGGTGAAAACGCTCCACTTGGCAGTAATATTGAGAAGAGGATCTCTACTCATTGCTTATCTTGGGTGTGCACCGACTGACCGACTATTCAGCTAAGAACTAACTGGGTGGACCAAATCGGTCACGTGCAGTGGGGCGCGCGATATGATGGCCACAGCAACCGACGACCACAAAGCGCAACTGATACACTGATAGATGCGTGTTCGAATAGCAGCGTCCGAGGTGTGGCATTTCCTGGCTACACGTGTACCAACTCTTCGATAAATAATACCGTCTCTGGAGAATCCGCACCGAGAGAGTCGAAAACCAAAGGCTGGAATCGGAAACCTGGGTCGCGGGAAGGCTAGAAGGGGGACACCAGGCACCTTGACAGCTTGTGCTGTAGGTTTTGGACCTTGCGTTGGTGAGTGAGGGCGGCGGACCCACCGGCGACTGGCGTTGCTTTGGCGATTGAGGACTGCTTGAACGGGGACGTCATGGCGACGTCGCATGCAATGGGTCGGTCCGGCAGGCCGGCTTCAGTGTCACGGGGGGGTTGCAAGAGGAGAATGCCGACGGGCCTGTAGCCCGTACCGGGGAGGAGATTCTCAACTTCGAACTCGTAGTCAAGGCCGGCGGAGCGGAAAACGTGCCACGCGAACACGTTGCGAACGGAGTGGTGGCGGTGAATGCGTCCAAACTCTGAGACGTAGCGGTCTGCGGCACATGGTCACAATGGACATCCAAGTCCTGCTGGCAATGTTGGCATTTCAAGGGCACCGAGTCTGTGTAGACTGGGAGACCGAGGTGCCTGTGCAGTATGATGCTCTAGTGCTCCGATGACACCTCCGTCGCAGTGGTGGGATGGGCATATAGGAACGCCGCGGCAGCGCTGTGACGGAAGGCCAGGCTGCGGATTCGGTAACATGTGGATTCCTCGGAGTAGCAGCTGGGACGGGGCACCCCCTTCCATAGGTTGTCTTCCCAAAACGCTTTTGCCTTAGCCTCTTGTTGTGCCCGATTTAGATAAGATTTCAGGTTGACGGGGATATCAGCAAGGGCGGCGGGGTCAAATGTGCCGAGGTCGCTGACGAACGGATCACCTTGGATCTGGCGGACGAAATTGCGCAGAGGCAGGCGTGCCTGGTTGACCAAGAAGGATCGATCACCACGAGCCCGTTTCCCGAGTACGGCGAGAGGGATGTAGCGTAGGCGGCCGTGCGTAAGAGGGCGGGAGCAGCGTCCAGAATGCCGGCGGCGACAGCCCCGTGCAGTACGGGACCGATCCTGGAGAACCCGTGCCCCCCAAGACGGAGGGGGAGACATGCTTGTTCCCAGTCGCCATCGTTGAGGGGGACGTTATACAGCGCGCCGTAGGCGGACCGCTGCAGGGAGTCAAACTCCTCTGCAGGCTCCGCGGCGTGCTGAGGGTAAGCAAGCCGAAACACGTGAAGCACACGGCATGCAGAGGCACATAGGCAGTGCATGTGGACACGAGACCGGAGGTCTCAGACCTCTTTCAGCAACGCAAGGGTGTGGCGGCACCCCTCTACCTTGCTGCGTAGGAATGTCTTCGAGAAGGCAGCGTTATCCAACAGGGCCCCAAGGAGCTCAAAACAGTCGCCGGCGCATTCCGCAAGCGGAAACTCGACCAGGAAAGCCGCGCGGTCAACTGACGAAGCGTGCGGCTAGGAGATGCGAGTCTTGTGGTGGTTAATAAACAGCCCATTAGACGGGTCGTAGAGCACGAGGGACCATAGGGCTTGCCGTAGACCATCGAGTGACCCAATTGTTGTGCCGTCGTCGGCGTACCTCTGATTCAAAATGATACTCTCCTCTTCGGCGACCCGCCGGATGAGCGGCTGGATCTTCAACGAGAAAAGCAGCATACTCGCAGGGTCCCCTTGCTGGGTTCCCTGGGCGCCTAGAAAGAATCGTCTGATCCCGATTTCGGACGATTAGCGGTGGTCGGGAGCGACCGTACACCATGTTTGCAAATCGTGCGAGTGAAGGGGCACGGGATGGCAGCATGTCCAGCATTACTTGCCGATCAACGCAGTTGAAGGCGTTTCGGGCATCGATGAGGACGGTGGCAACATTTGGGTCCGATGACACCCTTCGCAGCATGGTGCGCACGTCGTGGACGATAGCATCCATGCCGACCTTGATGCCATTGGCAGTTTGGAAGGGGGCCAAAAATGAACGGGACCGAGTATTCATGAGGTTGAATGCAAAATAATTGGGATAGGTGCAGTAGATCCAAAAAATAAATAGTTCCAACTTGAATAAATAAATAAATGCAACAATTGGACTTCGAATGAATAATGAATAGAAAACCAAATTTAATGATAGCTGATCGAGGGGAATATTTCGATGGCCCGAGGATGTGAGAAAATATTTCTAACAACCTAGGACTACTCTACACCTGGCACTTCCCAAGTGCAAAATATGGAGGCCCACGGCTCCAGACGAGGTCGTCACAGCCGCGTACCCCCCGGAGATCCAACAAGTCTACAGCGAGGGAACTGCGGTCCTGAATGCGCCTTTTGCCTATCGGCTCAAATGATTTCATGAGGCACTACTTCACCAACCACGTGCTCTCTCTGGAACCCTTTATGCAGACCGTCACGGAACTTCAGCATACACAGGTCTCCTTCCAGATTTTAAGAAACTGCTTAGGGGTATGTAAGTTGGGCTATCTCCTACGGGTCGTGCCGCCATCGTGCGCCATCGAAGGAGCTACCTATTTCGACAAGCTGATGGAACAGTCGATGAGGACTTTGGCAGGAGGCGTCCTCGATAGCACAGTAATCCCCATTCCACTATACTGTGCTCCATCATCAAGTAACGGACCTGGGTAAAACTTATTTGACGGAGTATCAAGCACCGTTTTTACCATATGAAATGTTACAGAAACAGAATCATTTTTGTCTTTGATATTTTCGGCATTCCCCATTTTAGATGATGAAACTTTATGATAATTTTTACTACCCTTGCATTTATCTTTTTCATACGCCCAATGGCCAATTTCTCCACATCGATCACAAGTTGATTTTGCCTTGAGGACAGCAAAGTCTTCGGGAGATAATCTTTGCTCATTATTTTTCTTGAAAATTTTCTTTTCTCCGTATGAAATATTTGATTGACTTGAAGAAAGACATTTTTGAGAATTTCCATATTTCTGTTTTGCATTTTTTAGTTTATCACATGCACGAATAATAGATGATATTTCTGAATATTTGATTAATTCTAGGATTTTTCCTTTTTCCAAATCGGCTTCTTCTTCATGCTTCGGAGAAGCAGCAGCCAAAATAGATACTCGCTGGTTTGAATCAATTTTGGAATTAGCTAGGAGTAAAAATGATACCAGTGCTTCAGGTAATTTCGAAGTACCAGTAGATGAATGAAATCGGGCAATTTGAGCATCAAACCGTGATTCAAAATTTTTGAAAGACTCATTATCACCACGAGTAGTGTGCAATAGATCTACGAATTTTTCAAACGTATCTGATATAGATGATAGAGGATCCACCTCATGAATAGCGTTAGCAATCGCTAATGCAACATTTTCAGACTGAATTTCTGTGTCTAGAATTTTCTTACAAGTATCAAGAGCTCGTCCAAATAATTTGGATTGTCAGACAAGACCTTGTACTGCCTTAGTAACCTCATTAGAATTTGATGCTGGTAATTGGACAGATTTCCATTTGTGAACAGCATCAAAATATTTTTCTTGAAATCCTTTACCATCCGTCCAAGGAGCCGTGCGAAGATACCACGAACATTTCGGCCTTGACTGAGTTTCGGGGCGATCTGGGCCCATAACTGCAAAATAATTGGGATAGGTACAGTAGATCCAAAAAAATAAATAGTTCCAACTTGAATAAATAAATAAATGCAACAATTGGACTTAGAATGAATAATGAATAGAAAACCAAATTTAATGATAGCTGATCGAGGGGAATATTTCGATGGCCCGAGGATGTAAGAAAATATTTATAACAACCTAGGACTACTTATACTCTACACCAAGATGAACCTGCTACAAAAATCCGGTAAGCCGTGCAATAATTTTGGTGGACATGATTCAGGCTCAGCAATAATTATTGCAGTATTTTCCAGGTAAGCAATCATACAGATAATAATTTGTTGACAGCATAAATGCAATAATTAAAGCCTGTAGAACATAAAAACCAAACTGTAGGACATAAAAATTATTCACACTGAATTCAGCATAAAATGCCAGCGTAAAATAGGTAAAATTATTCCTTGATGATATACAATAAATATAGATTGTGGGCCTCAATAAAAATATTGCTCCACAATTCAGCATCACCGTAGGACACCGGGATAGAGATTAAAATATTTGGTCAATTTTCACATTGAATGCTTGTCTGGAGTCCATAGCATGGGGGACAGCACACCCATTCTTTGCACCCGGGAGGGCCATAAAAGCGCGAAACGCCTTCCTCCTGGAATCCCGAAAAGGAATTCTTTCCTGTACTGCCTCATGGATTGCGTCCGTCAAGGAATTTTGCGATGGTGCTTTTTGTGAGCAAATTACACCGAAACGGATAATCCTAGACGACAGGCCAGGGACCGACCTACACCGATGAGCGTCTGCAGCTTCTCTGTATGTTCCCAACTCCTTAATGGGAGTTGGGAGCGATGTCTTACACAGCTTGTTAGAGGATGATTTAGAAGCCAAGAATGCCACAGCTGCGATATTCTTCGCCGCGGTGACCCCTATCCCAACAGATGGTTGTTTCGCGTCATTGGTTTTGACTGGTAACCGGAATTCTCGCAATACTTCCGAGTCCAGTACTCCCCTTTTCCATTTTCGGACACAGTCCTCCACCATTCGGTCGAACTCTTCGGCTCCTTCTGCGGTGCAGGACGGGGGTACTATGTGCAACAAATAGCATATTTTGCAGGCGCCGAAACAGCTACACGGTAGCTGGAACGCCACTTCCTGTTCTCAAGGTCAGCAATGGACTCGAGGAACGGTCTGAGGGACACCGCATGGTTCGTAAAGGATCACACGGTGGATTCCTCCGTACCGACGGCGGTGTTCAGGACAGAAATACCCTTACTGTACTCGTGCTTAATCTCCTCTGGGTAGAAACTCTGCACTGACCCTGAAGGGGCTGTAGGCCACCAGAAGGTGAAATTCAGCAGCGACAAGTGCAGTCTTCGGCTATGGGCATCCACAGAGCGACGTATTTTGTAAGAGTGATAGAGCCCTCCATATCATTTTACTAGGGACTGTCAACGCTCCTGTTACTCGCCCGTTACGTCTGCACAGCCTTTTCCCAGTCTGCTGCCATGGCTTTTCCATCCCGAAACGCCCCCTGCTTTCCTGTAAGATCTGCTCTTTCATTGCATTGAACAGCCCAATATTGATCCTCCTCTTCTCAGTCCCACTCGCAATATACAAATCACCCGCCATGCCACCCCCTCATCATCGTTGCGTCTGCTTTCTCGAATCGCAGGCCAAGCATCACCTGTCCGATTGTCCCTGGACGATGGATGGGCCGTGAATTATAAAAATAGGCCCCGTTACCTGTTTCGTGTGTACTCTCACACCATTCAATAGATTGGCTTACATATCGCTCCCCATCAATTCCAACAGAAGACTCTCGGCGTTCGCTATTTAGACGATACACAGCCATTTTAGGAAGGATAGAGAAAATGTCTTTGAGATTCTGTCTGGAGGATAAGGGCCCAATAAAAGTACGAGGAACTGTTCAATCCCCGAAGTCCAAAGGTTGCTGCAGTTCTTAAGGAAAAATCTTTTCTAGACCTCATGCAGTTCCACGGGGGAGGGAAATCTTTACGGCGGTGGGAACAAGTACCCAGAGGCGCCGAAGAGGGGTGGGATAGAAAATAATGAGAAAGACGCCCGGAAGAACCTGATGGGCTTGCATAACGTGCTGGCAAAAGGTGAAGCGGGGAACGAAATCGTGAAATTCTCTGTGGGGAGGGATATAAAGGCGCTTAGCGGCGTGGGCGGCAAGACAGCCAAAGAACTGGACGCATTCGGGCCAGAGGGCACCGTAGATCACGATGCCTATTAGAATCGGCAGGATATCGCAGGAACGGGAAACTTCCCCGTAGTTCGAGTGTTTGGAATGTTCAGCCAGGGCTGCTGTGGCGGTCCCGGACAGAGCTACCTGGTGGACTCGGGAATGGACGAGGGGATGGACGACGGTAATATTCACGCCTAGATCACAGTGATCAAGGCCGTAAGCACCCGGAATGCACCCTTCAGCACGAAGCACCAAAGGCGAAAAAGCAGAGGTGGAACTAGGTGGGAGGGTGTGCCCTAACAGAGGGATAAGGCCAACTTCCTTACAGAAGCCGTGCAAAGCAGTTCCATAGCACGTTCTCACGACAACCGACCGAACTGAGTTCTATACAACAGTATCATGAAACGCAGCGGGAGGCCTTTTGGCGCCGCTTGACAATTCCTCGTCCTTCTCAGGCGGAATACGCAACTCTGTCTCAGAGACGCTATGGACAGCGGTGAATGGAAGCCCTGACAAATAGTGGTAGGGGAAGTTGACTGGTGGGATAAATCGTCTGGAGAAGAGATACTAAGAACCAATTAACCCAAGAAGGAGGTGTTGAAAAGCGACAAAAGTGCTACTGTGGTATAGTTAAGCGAGCAGAAAGAGGCGGGTAAGGACTACACTTGAAAGGGCTAGAAGAGAGTACAAAAAGGGGTAGGGTCTACCACTAATGATCTGTGAACAGCGTAAGAAAAATGGTTCTTGGGTCTAAAGTTGACTATCAACTTGCTAACTACTTGAGACTTGACTTGAAGTTGTCTGCCAACTTGCTTGACCTCCACAAGAGAAAGCAGTTTACGCAGCCTATATACACTTTTTGTATAACCCTAAAATATCAAATAAACAGACTAAGAACCAAAAAAATGCATCAAAGGGAATCGTATGAACGAGAGAGACTAGTAGAAGATATTTACTCAAGGTAAATATCTAGGTGCCATACCCGTTCTCGCTACTCATCGGCCAGGGGGAGGATTTGATGCGGCCATTATATAGACCTTTCAGAGTTACTCTTAGTATCACTCAGAACCTGGATGTGTACTGACATCTTTTTAGGACAATGATTATTTTTAAAAAATCAACCTATGAATTTGCCACACTCATCCAAATTAAAAATATCTCTCAAATCCAGACACTGTAAACATATCTTGCAAATTCCGATACTGTATCCGAAATTAGTCCTCTTCTAGATTTTTGTGTGCAAGTTTAGTGCACATAAGTGAACACTTGATGTATCAACAAAAAGGAGGAACGGAGGCTATCTGGCCCATCTGGATTTAACTCCAGTGACTTCTATTATTGCGGATTTTGCTGTGATTCATCAAAAAATGGGTGGCTGTTGGGCGTACTACGTGAAAGGAATGGTCGACTTAGGTCAATCGTTACACAGTCTAGATAACGAATAAGTAAATATCTCTCTGTTAAGTCCGTATATCTGGCGTCTGTTAAGCGATTTGTCAGCCATGCTGCATCGACAACTGGCGAGGGGTCATGACATTCGACTAAACGACTGTTGTGGCGGGCATTTGCACACCGCACCCTCCTGAAAGTTTCTATCGCTCGAACAGCGACGTTCCTAGAAAATTAGTTGACTGCTACATGTGCCTCTGTATGCCAAACGCTCATAGTAGAAAAAGGAAGGGCCGAGATCGTGCAAACAATGCAATGATTATAAAGTATCTTCTACATTTCGCGGCGTTTGCCACATTCAGAGATATGAGCTTTTTGAAGTGTTTCGCTCTTATTTGCGGGGGGGTCCACAGGATTCAACAAGGTGGTGTAAGGGGGGTGAGTAAGAAATTTTACTCATTTTTCCTGATTACATGGATTTTTTGTGTCAAACAAGTTGTTTTTTATTGTACAGCTAGTGTAAATCTGGGTTTGTCTAAAAAAAGGACAATTGCCCACCACTAATGCGTACTCATCTACAATAGTACGTAAAGTATATCACCAGCGAGGTGAAATATATATGTACAGCATACGCTGATTGTATCGGCTAATCGCCATCTAGGTCAAGCAGCTGCCTCCGATTTTGGCTTTAAGAATGCTCCCTTGGTAGCCGCTCGGATAAGAGGATTATTGGAGATTTGTCGGACCAAGCAGAGTTTTTCTTCGCTCAACCTTGCGGAGACCTCCGTCTGTTTCCTTCTGACGGGAGACGCTCAGAGAACGAAGAGGTCTGCCATGGATACTCTTCGGGGTACCCGCGGTAGCGTCTTCTTGATTATTTGCTAGCGTGGGGCAGCCGGTAATTTTCTTATCGTTTTATGCGCAGGAGTTCTGGTGCGGGGTTTCAATTAGCTTTTCTTCTCACTGAGGACTGCCACCACGCCCATACCTACAACTTTCTCACTCAATTGATCTTCAATGACCTCCTCTGCCCCGTCGTATGTATATCTTCTCCTCGGGTACCCCGTCCGGCCCGAGTCAGCAGACCTCGTTTTATCTAACTTCTTTGACCCTCCTTCTCTCTGCCCGTCAAAGGTTTGGCCGATAACAGAGTAGATTAGGGCTTATACGTCTTCGGAGGATTGGATTGACACCAAGCATCCTATTTTCGTAGATCTTTACGCGTCCACTGACAATTATGCGTCAATATTCGACATCATAGAAACGGTAGTTCTGATGAATGTAGGTATATCCGAGGAAAAAGCGTTTTCGTGACCGAGAGTCCAGCTTGAATAGACGAGGAGAGGGGATAAATGCTTCGGCGTGGCACCCAAAGACCTTCAAATAGTCTATTCTGGCTGCTTTTCCAGTCCATGTCCACTCTGGAGTCCTCCATTGTAGCACCTTCGTCGGTGTGAGGTTCCGCATATGGAATGCAGTCGCCAATAATTAGCACAAAATCATGTAGGAAACTCTATGCAGTACATTATGGCACGGACTTTGGCCATCAGCACCCTTTATGTGCATTCAGCGATACCATTCTGCTGCGACATATATGGTTCCGTCTTCTCTAATGATTCCCCGCTGACTGAGATACTTGCTGAGCACCTTGGACCCGTACTCACCACAGTTTTCAGAGCGGAAGTGTTTCACCTTACATTCGGGCTGTCGCTCCGCGAGCGCGATGGAATCCTTGGCCCCCTGTTCGACTTCAGATTTTCTTTTCACCATGTAAACGAAAATAATACGAGCACAGTCGTCTATGAACGACTGGAAGTATTGCGATCCACCCATGGAGAGCACTTTAAAAGGTCCGCACACATCTGTGTGCACCAGTTCCAGACACATTTTCGCTCGACCCGACCTTTTCAGAGGTTTGAAGGAACGATTATTCATCCTGCTCCTGTCGCATGTTCTGCATTACGCCGATTTCTCTAACCCGACTTTCTCGGACCACCCCTGCAACAGTGGTGTTGGATACCTCTTAAGATTCCGTAATAGGAAAGATGTCCCAACCTCTTGTGCCACAGCCCACCAACAGAGCTCCCAGATTTATTTGTGACATATGCCTCACTAACATTAGTTGCTCGAGTATTTGACTTGGCCTTGTAGCTGTGCCCGGTGCGACGGAGCTTCAGAGCAGCAATATTCGACTTGACATCATAGATGGTACAGGTCGCCTTCGAATCTAGTACCATATTCGCGCTCCGCGGAGTGACTCACTGAGATGAGGTTGACGCCTGCTATCGGAATGTACAGGACATCGCGAAACACGACGGGAACTGACCAGAATGAGTGCTAAAAACGAGATCCACGGTTCCCTTGTAGCTGGATCTCATTGGTGGACCATCGCCGATGCCCATTTTAATCGACTGAGGATTCTTTCTCAGTTCGGTAAACAGTCAAAGACCTTCGAAAATATGGTAGCTCGCAACTGAGTCTACCACCCAAGTCGTTATACATCTCTTCTTGTCACCAAAGGTGAGGACAGGCGGATGTCCACGGGGATCCTTTGGATTGGACCCCTCGTCGGGTGTCGGTTTGCGGCACCCTGTATTCTTGTGTCCTTTCTTCTTTCAGTAGGAGCAGACGATCTTCGACTTGTCCGCAGAACGGCGGGCTGGGGTAATGGATCCAGAGCGCTTTAGTGTCGTTATCTCTCATTGCCTTCTGACTATATTACTCTCGAAATGCGCGAGCGTGTAGATCCTCAATTGTTATAGTATCCATTTAGGTCTGCAAAGCAAAAAAAAAAACGTCAAAGCTGTTTGAAAAAATTCACAAAAGCGCCAGCTTGTGGATCGTGTCGTCGATCTTGACGCTCACGGCAGCGAGCTGAGTTCGAGTCCTGGCCAAGTCGTTCACTTGAGTGCAAACATCGTTTCCTTTTTTTTAGACCCAGGGTCAGCAAAGTTTCATAAAGTCGCAGTCGATTAGCCACACTTGGCTCTGCGTAACTACGACTCAGCTTCTTCCAAGCATCCCTTGATGTTGAAAAATCGACAGTATGGATCATCTGATCCTCTTCAAGAGCCAGGTTGATTAATGTCAGAACCTGCTATTTATTCTCGCGTGTCGCATTGGCGCCTTGAGCATCGGAGTTGGTCACGTTCCAAGATAACTTGGCCACAAGGAAGTCCCGCATGTGGAAAAAACCAATCAGAGTAATTCCTACAATATAGCTTGTCCACGATCTTCAAATTGTCCACCATGGTGACACACACTACGCGGAGTCACAAGAGCGACGCTTGAAGACGACAAACGACAACGGACGGTGCTGAACGATTATTTTGACAGATGCTAGCACAGGGTCACTATTCTGGGCTCATAACGTTTGTGGACTAAAAATGAGACTTTGTCGAAATGCGTTACCCGATCGCGTATTCGTGGTGAAGCCTGGCGTCCTTTACTACATACTCATTCGTCATCCGGTAACCTACAGAACCCTGTGACAATAAATCCAGCGGGCCGTAAACGGCAGCAGTGCTCAAGACACTGAATAGGCGCCGTTAAAGACATTTAAGTCAAGTGGAAAAGAAGTTTTTCCACCTGACGCAAATGCAACAACAATGCAGTGTATAACGCGCAAAACATCATATCCAACAGGTTATTTGTCCGAGGACAGAAAAATACACCAAATATCCAGGAATTGAACGATTTACAGCTCCAAGAATCTTGACTCCACTGATGCAAAGAAATAAGAGGACAGAATGGAGCTCAATTTCATTATTTATTGGTTCCAGCGAGCAGTTAGGGGTGTTCCGCGAGGAACGCAATAACAACACCCGAAGTTGTCGGAATAATCCATAGAGATCCTAAAAGGTATGCAGCTACTCTTGGAACATACCTGTTACAGTCTCGTTTCCCGAAGGAAATTAAACTACTCCTGAGTAGAAGAGGTTATAGATTCCGCGCTACGAGATTTCGACTGTTGTATGGTCTGACCCCAAGGGGTCTCAAGTTCTTCCAAGGTTACAAAGCTTGCTAACCTCTCCTTCATTCTATCGGCGAGCGAATTACATAGAGTCTCTGTTGAACAAGAGAATTCATAAAAAAAGGTTCGTCAGCATGTACATAGGAAACAGGAAAAGTTTGAAAAGCTTTGATGGCGTTAGAAATAACATTTTAAAGCTGTAATGTACCATTAAGGGCCTTTATTTATGTATCTGTGAACCAAGTGTGGATCAACACAGAATTATGTTACATAATTAGAGTGTGAAAAGTACAGCTTTTCTTCATATGATCAGTAACTTGAGGATCGATTCCAGGGGAGTAGCTGTAATATTTGACTGCGGGCCATCAAAAAGATTATAGAACATCTTAGTAGGGTCCGCATCGTCTTTAACTAGGAAAAGTATAGGCACTATTTAGTATCAAATCAGGAAAGTTGTATATAGTGCAACGGAGTGTAATACGTTGGCGTTGCAAGTATACTGTTTGTGTTTAAAATTTATTAATTCATATAGGGGCTATAAGGGGAAGATACGTTGTCAAGTATGAAATTTCAAATACAAAAACCACGTATATCATAATATAAGTGCCACTAGGTACATTAATTTGCACTACAACCGGCTACAAGCATTTTTGAAACATGGTAGCATCTGTGGTATGGAAACGGAAAGTTGTAAGTGTGCTGGTATATGCGGACGATGTTTTGATCTATGGAAAATAGAAGGAGTCAATCTACATGAAAAGACTGCTCTGATTCTCCACTCATCAGAATATCGTCCACATACACCAACAAGATTAAGAAATTACCCTTTACTTCTATTTTATAGTTTAAGGCCCGCTACATACTGTTATAGGTTAAAAACAAATCCTCACCAGGCATATTTCTTCAAAAATATCGCGATCGAAGTGTATGGGCGTCTTAGATAGACAATTAAGTCGTCCCGCTAAAATGATGTACCGCAAATCTGCCCTTTATGGCACAACTGTTAATTAAGAAAATTCAAATACGAACAAAACGCTTATCTCACTGTGAGTGTAAGTTTCGAAATTTTTGTACTCACTGCGAAATTTGGCTAGAGTTTAAGCACGGTGTTCTTTATCGCACTGTGATTTATACCCAAATGCAGCTGTTTGCACGACAATACGATACGCAATTTTTGCAACAGTACTGTATTTTGGGCAGTTTGAGTCCGAGAGCGCATACTAGTCGACAGTTCGAAGTTTAAATTGAAATTGAGATGTAAAAACGGTTCAGTTCCATATACAGTAACCATTGAGTAAATTTGGGGGGTCCTTCTTCCTGTAGGCAAACTCGTTGACTGTTAGTATATTGTCCTTCATTACTCTTCCTTTTTTCCAAAAATTTTGTTCAGGAACACTTCCTAATATCCTCCAAATGAAATACGTAACGATATATCTTTGGCGGACTCACCCCTTGCCCGGTATTTATGGACCTTTATGGTGTCAGGACTGTTCCAGAATGCTACGATTGTCTTCTTTTACACACCTGGACGAGGTTGGTCGACATATAAGTATTCTGGAGTGCGGTATTGTGGGGAATTGGAGGCGCTTTCGGACTGGGGCGAAGGATTGTTCCGAGGAGGGGGGGTGCCTGAACGTTTGTGCGCGGCCTTTGCTACGAGCTCCTTGCGGGGGGGGGGTTACCCACCGTTGATTTTTTGGCAGTTTGGCTTGTCTTCGCCATTTGAATGGTGCACGAAGAGATTTTCGGATAAGTCGGAGGCCGTGGAAACCTCTGTTTATATTTATGGGGATGAGTCAGTCCAGAAGGCTTTCACAGACCTCAATCAATAAAGGTTCTTAGCAGAGTCGGCACCGAGAGAAAGTCGAAGGAGCTCGACGGATGACGCGGACACGTTATGAAGAGATGCTTTGGAACGATAGAGGGCTTGGTCCAAAGATTAAAAGGTTCGGGGGAAGAGGAGCGCGAGAGAGGTCTGGGGGCGGTTGAGGGGTCGAGTGATCTCAGGGAGCTTACTAATATATAGTAGCCGTGCTCCAGTGAGAGGGCGGGGTGTTTTTCGGGGCTCCCAGAGGGTCGCAGAAACCCATGCATTTTGCTTTTCGTATGACGCTTTTGCTAGTTTTGGACCTAGAAACGCCTTCTACACTCGCGAGGCGCCACATAAATGCACATCTTCGCGGCGGTCACATTTAGAATGGACAATTAACCCTCCCTTCCCAGGGTCAAGTATCATTCCTTCCATTTTCCCATTTCCGACCCAATTTCAGTATGGCCAAGTGCTCTACAACACGATAGTGTTGGTTATTCGGTTCTTTGCCCTCCACTTTACTCGAGCGCATATGACAAAGCATATACAGTCAAGCGCCAAGATATATGTGGCCAATAATGACCGCTCCTTCCTAGAAAATAAATAAATTTCAGTACTGTAATCTAGAATGCAGATATAATCGGTACGGTACAGTGCAGAGGTCCATACTGTACCATAAATAATATAATTAAGAAAAAATTGATAACGCAGCGTTTTCCCCATTACCAACCTGCTTCCAAAAAGGATCGACCGTAAATTGTTCACTACACCACTTCAGCTCACCGGTCCTTCCTCAATCACTTCCACCCAGAGCGCCCATATTAACGCACCCATCGCTTCCGGTTGCTCTCTTGTGCTTGTCGCTTCTTTTTCTCGGCTTTCGCGACTTCATCGCGCTTCTTTGCATGCACCTCTGGGCTTGCGTGTTTTTTACGCGCTTCTAGGGTTGCAATTCTCTGGTCATGTACCTTAGCAGCGTTTCTTGATTTGTTTTTCTCGGCTTACGCGCCTTCTCCCGGCTCCGTACTAGGGTTTCCTACTTTCCCTTTATCTCTACCTCTCTATCGTGTTACTATCTGCCTGCGGTGGCACCGCGACGGTGACGCGGAAGCCGAGAGTTACGGAGGGACAGCTTCAATCTGTCTGTATACTAGTGGAAGCCGATCCTTAGTTGTGCACAAATAAAGCAATGGACTGGACGAATCAATTGGTCAGGTTTGGCACGAGAGTCAAAGCTCCGCGGAAGAAGATCGCTACTAACTCGAAGAGGATTTCGAATGAAGCGGAGGCAGAGGCCTAGTCCAAGCTACCTCCGCAGGCAAGGGCCCATCTTGGGAGATTGGACATTACTATGACCAACTAAATTTCGTGGAAGGAACCCGAAATCGCTATGTTCACCTCCGGATACCCACAAATGACAAGGGTTAGCGCCCATTTTTCCAGCCTTATTCGGAAATCATATAATGGACGCTGCTTCCTTCTTGCCTACCAGGGAGCTTTCGAAGGAGGCTGCCTGCCAATTGGCCTGATGGAATCCCTCTATGACTCTCGTAAATGTAGTACGGTGTCTGAAGGGACTGGAAAACCAAGTCTATAATATGAGACGAATAAGCAGCGGTGTACGAAGGAGAAGACAAGGCCACAGAAGAATTTCATACTGCTCTCCTGTAACCATTTTTAGGGTTTAAGTAGATATTTCTTGCACGAGATCAATGAAGGGACTTATTTACTCTGGACTCGGACAAAGAGTAGGAGGCGATCTTCGAGATTAACGAATGGTACCAGAAGCACCCTGGCCGAAAGCGCTTTCTTTCTTTAACCAGCTCTCAGGAACAAGGTGTTGATGAAGCTAGGTACTGTTATCCCCCGCTACTCAGGATTCCTTTCACTGACCAGACAGAGGGTTGCAGTGATGCCTCCATAGCCAACGGATCGCGAGAAATTGTTAAGGAGGGCGACGCGAAGCGTTGGTTTGACTGTTTCCAATTTCACTTGGCTCAACTCCACGCGATAACTTGGAAAAAGGTCACATATGAGATCTACGTGACGCACAAAGCACCTATCCACTAGAGAGATTGTATTCGGAAAACCCGTGCCGATGTATCCTTCCGTCAATTTTCCGCGTTGGCTTTGGACCCAGCCGTTTATATCTTCCCTGTAGAAGGTTTCAATGGCATCAGGCACTGCATCGCGATGAATACCCGGACGGGTCATCTCCTAGACTCAGTTGAAACTTTTTTGCTTGAGATCTCCAAGAAGTCCTTGGTTGAGTTCGTCGGCTGAAATTAGAGCTTCATCACGATATTGGAAGTTCGAAAGCTGTCACTGAGAAGTGTGCAGGTATCGAAGCGTCCCCGCTACCGTGGCAAAACCAAATCGGAAATAAGTAAACGTCGTGGCTATGATGAAGCGCAATCGGAGGTAAAGGGAAAGCCAGGCAGCTCCAAACAGTAGATTTTAGGAAGAATCAAAAGGTTCTATCAATCGATTGCATTTCGTGGTATACTTCATTGCTTCTAGCTTTGTCTTCTAGTTTTCTCGAGAGAGATTGATAATTCTTAGAAGGTTATCCATCAACAATGAAAGATTGCCCATTAAAGATCTTGTAGACATACCTTTGAAACAGAAAAAAGCAAGCATGTTATTCAAAAAACATTACACAGCTTCTACTACAATGGTAATTCTGCGACGATTATGATCAGGGAGAATGGGGTATAATAATTTTGCAGGTTTCTGAGGCGGACCAAAAAAGGAACCAAACGCCTTGCATGGATGCTCCCAATCCATTACCTGATCTAGAAACAGTTTCTTGATTGCAATCTTGATATTCATTCTCTCGGTCCTACTATTGGACATGAGGGCTTAGGCCAGAACAGTTGTCCGAGTGAATTAGTGTCCCCTCAAAGAGAAAATAAGAGAAGCAGAGGTGAAGCATCCCGGTTGTCGGATATAATGGTCTTCCGGGGACCGAAGTGTACCAAAATGTCCTTCTGGGTAATAGGAGCAACAGCCAACGAATATTTGGTGGCCAAAGCGATTAGCCAACCTGTTATGTGCTCTACCAAAATGAGAAAAAACTCATTGATCATCATCCCGTCCTTCGATTTCGGATGCTGTTCGGCGAAATCGATCGAGTAAGTATCGAATATGTTCGATAATGGGATTTTCAGGCTTGCATGGTATGGTGGAATCGGTTTTATCTTCTGACATTTCTCACAATTTTTTACTTAGTTTTGGATGCCCTTATGGGTAAACGGCCACCAGTAGTGGTCAGAGACATACCGATTCCCTGTTTCAGTGTCCCTGTGCTCGATTTCACCCTGGAAGCTTTGTAGTACCGGCGTCCTATCCTCAATAGAAGGGACAGTTTCGAGACCAATTTTACTGCGTCACAATGGTTTATCTTCCCAAACCATGAAGCGCTTCGCCATACCCTTGATTAAACCCCTCTTGACTTCGTCTTTTTCTTCGATCTTAAACTTCAGCAGATGAGAGTGAAAGAAGTCCAACGATAATGTAAAATAAATACTTATCGACGACAATGAAGTCTAACTTGACCCCTTGTTCTCTGAGAGTAGTAGGGAATTTCAGCAATGAGCCGACATAAGATGAACTTTCTCCATTAGCCACTGCTATCTTCTTGGACGTATAATTCGTCGATAGATATTAGCGACGGAATCGGAAGGTGGACATCACGTTATGTACAGCCCCAGATTCTAGCAAAGCCTAAACGTTAGTTTTGTAAGCCTTAAGTTGTAAGACGCGTAATTGGCGAAACTCCGGACACGACTGCAATGCGGTGTACTGAATGCTTTCCGAGATTACGGCGCATTATATTGGTAGCTTCATCTGCGTATTCACGAAGTAGATGGGCAAAATTCAGCTCGCAATTAGCTTTCGCAAGTTCATTCACGACGTCGTATTTTCCCACATGCTGTTGGACCTGGTTCCAGTTTTTTCTTCGCGCAATTTTTCTTCGTCATATTATTCCTGCTATTAAAATTGTAGAACTATTCTACCAGAGGGACTGCGGGAATAAATAGGGCTTGTTATGTGTTATTCACGAGACTAAATTTTGAAATCCCCTTGTAGTTCACTGGGTGAGGCTGTTTTGGAAAGGCATTGACCTCGAGCTTCCTTTTGCTGCATTAAAGGCTTCATAGACAGCAAAATTGGTGTCTGAATTGTTTTCGCGCACATTTAACTGATCTGTTTTCTATGTTACCCCCCACGAAGTTATTTTGAGCTCCCGAACATTTGTACGTAGCGGCAGAGCAACAGGTGGCTTCCGAATGACCATTCCTCACGATATATGAGCAGCACTTATTGCGATAAGGTTGTTCTCGTGGTTCATGGTGCTATGAAATTATTCGTTGTAATAAGGGAAATGACGAAATCTGTTTCCTCTCTGCTCTACTAACGAAGGATCTGCACCATTATGGTCCTTCTTCATCTTCAGAAAAAATTTCAGCCAGAAGAAATAATCAGCTAGAGTGTCTACTTTGTTCTCGATTTTCCTGGAACGGAAAACCTGCAGAACTCACAACATGGCTTTTGAGACGTCTGAGGAATGGTTTGAAGGGCTAATGAACGTGAGGCGATTTGAATGGAAGTGCCATAGAGAATAATTAGTTCATGAATAGTCTAGAGGCCTACTGACCCACTGAAAGGTAAGTACTGCTGTAGCTACTGCTAGCGGCAAGCGGTGGTGCGTCAAAATCCAAATCTTGCATCGTTGTGGAATCTGACTGTTGTGACGTAAAGCTTCTTGGCAGTGAAGTAAAACTCGATCAAAGGTCTAATAATTGGAATTAGTGTCAGTTCAGTGTAGAGCCTTTAATTGGATCCTCGAAAGGACGTGAGAATTGAAAGAGAAAGTTTAAAAACAGCTTACTGAATAAAAGACAGGCCTGAGGTCCAAGTACTGGGAGTCAGAGCATTTGTTCATATCATCGTCCGGAGCGTGCAAGCGAGCATTGTTCCGCAAGTTGCAAAACCGACTTTCTAATCAAGGCGATCCATCACATTCAGCGAGCCAGCATTGTGTATGACGTCGAGTCAAACTTCTAAAGCTTGATGGATGCCGTCTCGAGGATCTTCTTCTTCGACAAAGTGCTCGAAGAATTTTCGCTTGAAAATAGAATAGTTTTTTTTTGCCTCATCTACGAGTTAGCCATTTTAAGCGATTGTATCGTAGTAGAAATCGAAAGAATTATCGTCTAAATGCCCAACGAGAGTTATTGATTTCTCCGTATCCGGTATAGAGGCCGTAAAGACGTTCTTGTAGAGAAAAGAATTTGCGAACATCGCTAATGCCGTTGAACACCACGGCGCTGGCGCCGGGATTTTCAGCCCTGCGCAAGAGTACCATGTTGGAATTGGGTCTTTGTTTCGTTGCCTCCCGCACTTATATACCACGCAACCGACACTGGGTCGATGTTGAAAACCTATTTTGCGCTAGGCACTCAAATTTCATCTTAGGTTACTTGCCCACCTTATCCCGTCGGGGAACGGATCTGCTAGAAAATAAAAAAAAATATCGAAAAGGGTGAAATCAGAGGATCTGTATGAGCGTCAGTATGATTACAACCCGCGGAAATGAGAGATGCGTCCATTTTTGCCACCAAACCTAACATCTATACGTTGAACAACGACCTGCTCCCCAAGCGCAGATGCCAAACCGCTTCACTATCTTCCTCACGATACTATTGCATCGCCACCGCCAAGTGAAGACCAATGACATATCCTTCAGGCAGTCTTTGACAGTTAATGCAAGAGGACGCTGAGATCGACGAGTCACAAGAAGTTCCTTGTTAAACCCTTCAAGGGCTCCGTTTCTCGTTCTTTTTAGTTCTTTATGCGATCAATCGCTTATTACGGTCACGGGAATAGATCAAGCAACTTTACCCTACTTTCGCAACGAATTTGAGCCATTTTATAATTACTACTCGCCATACTCCGGAGACGGAACTATTAGGATAGTTCCGCGACGAGCTAAGCGATGAAGGAGGCCGAGATCGCTTGATGCGATACATTGCTCGAGCCTCGTCCTAAAATGGTACCGCACAAGGGGTGGATTATGGATTCTATGCATGATATTTGGAGTAAAAAGCTCGATATAGCCCTTGTTTATGGGGTTTTGAAGACGAAAACTTTTATGTCTTTTATATAAAGATGACTCAGCGAAAATTAGGATGCGAAAATCACAGGAAATTGAAGCATGAAAACATGCTTTCAATGGAAAAACACACCTTGGGCAACGTTTACGCCGTCGCAGACGGGTTAAAGCTTTATTATCAGCAGTCAGGGGACTTTATTATACGAAATGTGTTCTACAATGGATGGACACATGACCATTATGTAGGGAATGTTTTAGTGTTTGCCCCAAGTGGAGTAATCTTTGCAGGTGCCATGAACGCTCCGGGAAGCATGCATGACTCACAAATTGCTATGTGGGGTGGGGTTTGTGTGAACGACCGTCGTAGTACAATGAAAGTAGAGGCAGGGTGGTTGTTGACTCCACTTTTTCAAAAGGTGCGTATCCTTTTCTGATCAAGTCAGCGCAAGACGAGACAAGGACCAGAGGATCTACAGATTCAATAAGAGTACGGCAGTCCACTTCAGCTTTTCAGGCCTTGGAGTGGAAAATGAGGGCGTTCCAAGGGACATTTACTCGTATGAAAGACAGATTTAAGTACGAAGAGAGCGGGGAAAGGAAATTGGTTTTACCTTGTAGAGCGCATTTATTCAATTTCAGGTCAAACATGGTGGGAATAAATCAAATACTATCCTCGTACATGCCACATTTTGGCGTTGAGGCAAATAGTTTCGTATAGAGATGATGCAAATACTCTCGTATAGAGATCCTTCCATATGTAAAGGTTAGAGTCTAGTTTTCTTCAGTTTTCCCCTTCCAACCCCATTTGGAGGAGGGTCAGCTCCTTTAGTCATGAAGAGCATCATTATTTCTATAAAATGTTGATGGTGGCGATTATCCTTTCGGAGGGGGGAAATATCTCCTCTCGGTCTACTTCGTTGTTAAATTCAATGCTTCACTGAGCTTCGTCTTGTTCATGTAATGAATTTATTCTGCTTTTTCCCTCCGCCATTAATTCTTCGGCAAGTCCTTCATCTTCTGCTCCGTCGCCAAGATCCGCACGTTCCCTCATGCCATAGCGCAGGTACTTTGCACGTTTTGCACCTTGAAATATCCTCGTATTACCTGTCGGCATTTTTCTTCTACACAGTGCGGAAAAGTTTTTCTTCAGGCTATCAACAGTTCTTCTCTCATCCGGAAAAGTCGCTGCCTGCTGCTGCTGTACCAAATCCCATTCCTCTTTGCAAGCATCGCTTCGATTACATCTAAAAGGGATTCAACCTCTCTTTGGCTGAATCCGGATCCTCTTGTTGGAAGCTTACTGACTGTATTGCGTGCTCCAGAATTTATTTGTTATGCACAGTACCGGCGGGAAGCTCTGGGAAGCCGATCCTCCAAAGCCGTAGGCCTTACGAGCCATTCGGTCGTTTTGGAGTACGGTATTCTCCGGTGGAGGTGAAATCATATTTGTAACCAAATGGGATGGGGACTGCGTAATCGGGTTAGAGGAAGACATGCATTAACCAAGGTGCTTTTGGCGGTCTTGAGGAGAGTAGGCGGAAACGACTCTTATACGCTGCGGTGGTTTGGAGGCGTGGAGGCGGATGGCTGGTTTGAGGGGGAGGCGGGAGAGGTTGTAATTGTGGGGAGAGGTTGAAGAGATGTTGGGAGGAGTAGGAGAGTGAGAGGGAAGTTGAGTGGAGGTTAATTGGTGTTGGGGGGTTGGGGGGAGGGTGACGGGAATTTTACGGGAGTCGGTGAGTGGGGGAGAAGTTGAGGCTATGCTGTGGGGAGCGGTAAAAGATAAGGGGAGGTGAGGGGCCGTAAAGAGATGATCGGGACTATGCTCTGGAGTGAAGGAGTCCGAAGGTGAGTAAATTTTGAGAAAAGGGTGTTGATGGGCAGGTCTGGGAAGGTTGCAATCCAGTTTGACTGTTTCCATCATGGCTTTAAATAAGCTTTCCCGCTATTTTTGCGAAATACGTCAAGGATAAAACTGCTCCGACCGGGGGAAAGGCGTTGGCCAGTTCTCACGATTTGCTACAGGTTTTTCGTATCAAAAATGCCAATTTACTCCTACCCTTTTTGGTATTTGTGTTTTCAGGAACAGGACACTATTGCCTGTGTATATGGGCAAGTGCCGAGAGGTGTATGGCCAATAATAGCTGGTGCTTCCTAGAAAATAAATAAATTTCGGTACTGTAGTCTAAAATACAAATATAACCCGTTACGGTACAGTTGTCGGATACATGGACTGACACTTGTTAGCGCTGGACAAGGTTGAGAGTGGTTACATAAGCAGACGCAGTGATATGCGACCCATAGACAATGGGGAAAATGCATATGATAGAGATCGAATGCAGACCGAAGTACTCATTTTTGCATTCTAGTTTGTTGAGTGTTTAGAGTAGGGAATGATAAGTGCAGAGACCAGTTGAGGAAGGCATAGAGATATGTCTGAGGCATAACTGAAGTCTTTACAGATGAGAGAATAGCGGGCCTCCAGAGAAAGATGGGAGTAGCCGACAGTTTGTGCCGAACAGTATCGCCTACCATATCAATCCACCCCTCACCCACCTCAATTTCGTACACAGCCAGCAACTCCTGACAGAAATCAGGACCTCAGCTACCAATCACTGTGAAAGCGAACCTACAGTGTTGCTCGCTTGTGATTTTGTAGGAGATAGTTTTTGAATTGAATTACAGTACTACCAATTCCCGGGCGACGGCGGTGGAAGTAAATAGGACTTTCTCCCGGCCGCCGTGGTGTTGTTCGTAGAATCGTCTCGCCTCGCGTTGTTCCGCCGACGGAGAGAGCCTCTACCGAGACAACAGGTCGGTCGAAGGCCTGTCTACGAACAATGCCGTTGCACGACACTAATTAGTAAGTTGCAAACCATTTCGGTTTCTCTTTGTACGAATAAATTCCCCACTGTTTTTTCCAAATCGTTATAGCACCAGCCTCATCCCCCCTTTTCGCCCCTTCCCCCCCCTGCTCTCTCTTTTCCCCTCATCACTCAACCCTTCGGGATCGCCTCTCCCCAGCCCCTTACCGCGCTTCCCCTTTCTTTCCTCCCCATCACCGCACCCCCTATCCTCATCTACTATCACCACCACCATCCCCAATTACCATCATTCCACCCTATCCTCATCTAACACCACCCCCCCATCTTCAATTACCATCAATCCCCCCCTCCGTCCTCATCTACCCTCATCTCCACCATCCCCAATTACCACCACACCCCCTAATCCCAAATTACCATCACCCCCCCATCCTCAACTACCATCAAACCCCCCCCTTTTCCAACACCCCCCCCAACAGTCTCTCTTCTTTATCAACCCCACCCCTTTTACCTTCCTCTCTCCCATACTCCGTGAGGGATTGCTGCATTATCTACTGCTTGTGCTGCTTGGTTTTAGGTGGTGGCTGGTCTATTGTGGTTGCTGCCCGGACTGGTTGGTTGCTGTCGTCGGTTGGTTACTATTGTTGGTTGGTTCTGTTGTTTACTGGTGCTGTTTCTGGTTGGTTAAATTTGTTGATGGTTGGGCCCCTGCTCGACCGAAGCTTTATTGGTCGGAAAGGATTTGCCAGAGCCATACAACACCGCGATCTAGTTTTGTACGCGTTTTGTATTGTACTGGGCATCTACATAGGAACTAATCGGGCGTGGTTAGTGTTGGTCTTGTTGTTTTGGTTTGTTGGGGAGAGTCGAGGCAGACCTCTTATAGGGTAAGGACCGGGTTAAGGTCATCTTTGATAACTCCGGGGGATATTCCGAACAGAGTAGTAGCCACCTTGCACTGGGCCTATGCTAGGATAGACTGCTAAAAGGGCTCCCAGTTCAGTGGGGGCGACTCCGTGCCGAGGGTCAACGCCCGATCCCTCCGCCAGTAGGGGACTGGTCGCCAAGGGTCGGAGTGCCCTGAACCCTCCGCCAGTAGGGGACTGGCCTCCCTTCTACCTTTATCAAGTTTTTCAAGAACAGAAGTAAGCTAAGGAGACGGACAATGGGGTGGTTATCGGAGAAAATCTGCAATGCTTGGACAGGTCGATCGGTTAGCCGAGTAACTCACAAGAACCGCAAGTTTGGCACCCTTCTTCGGTGACCGTGCACCATGTCGCAGCACGACACAGCGGGTAGCAGGGACGCTATTAGGTTCATGAAAAATATATCAGACCACGAGCTAGTCTCGCTGACAATCGTTCAGAAGGATTTCATAGTTTCGATAATATCCTTGGATCCAGACTGAACTGGCCATCACCTCAAGAAGATGATCGCAGAACTGTTTCCGCCTGCCCGTCTGTTTGCCAAAGAGGGCTTGGGATGAATTGCGAAACTTCCTTAACGCCAGAGGCGCCTCGTTGCAGCAACATTCATCTCGACGCGTCATCATGACCCTTGCTAACGGTATCTATGATGACCCCGAAGACAGAGACGCAGCGATGCAGATAGCGCAGATAGCGCAGCTAATCGTGGCTAGCGGTTGCAAAGTTCGCACAGACCTACAGGAGTCGACGCCCATCATCGTCGAAACCACTGACTCCAACGCGAACAATGGTAATGCTAGCAGGCTAGCCCACAAAATCGCGATGCGGTTAAAGGACTCCGACAAAAAATTCTCAGGGGACCTCGGAAAATGCTGGATGGATTACGTCGACGAGTACTCACAAGTTACAAGGGACTACGGCCTAAGCCCTCAGCAAAAGCTGCAATACTTTCACAACTTGCTTTCCAGGGACGCGAAACGCTTCTATCTCGCGAAGTTCGAGATATATGCTCACAGTTTTCAGCAGGCTGTCGAGATGATCAATCGAGAGTATAGCTCCCCTGTCCGACAGACTCGCCTAAAGAACTATTTCAATACCCTAAGGGTATCGGAGTTCGTCAAAGGTGGCCTGGAAACCTCGTCTGCGTCAGCTAAGGTGTACAAGCTTATCAACAAGCTGTCGCGTCAAGTGCCAGCATTGCACCGCGGAGATGCACACAAAATCGAGTTCCTGAGGAATGCTGCTGTGGGATACTCGTGGTCACGTGAACCGCTTAGTCGAGTCGCAACGCACCACATATCGTTCCAAATGCTTTACGGTGAACTTGAAGCCGTATTATAACTGGATAAGGAAGCAAAATTTGCACTCGTACGCGATGGCGCGCTTCGACAAACGACAAATCAGGATGAAGATTATCTCGGTATTCATTACGCTGGCCAGGGGCGGTACAAGTACAATCCGAAGCAAGTGCAGTCACAAGGGAATAGTAAGGCACGTATGAGGACATTTTATCTTGACATCTCGGGGTGTTTCAACTGTGGAGACCCAAACCACATGTTGAAGGATTGTAGGAAGCCTTTGAATGCGTCGCAGGCTGCTGCCAGAAAGCTAGAGTACTATAAGCGAAAGGACTCATGTAAACGGAGCAATCATATGGTACTTCCCGACCTTTGCAAGCAGCTCGATGATCACAAGCTTCAAAAAATGCAAGCGACGGGGACTTGTCCGAACCGAACGACCTTGAGATCTTTCAGGCAGTGCTACAAGGCGATGCAATCGAAGAGGAGCCTGACAAAAGCGTTGAACAACTACCCGAGGTCTGCATGGACTTTGATTAAATCACAAACGAGATACTTGTGATGAAATCTTCTTGGCAAGATAACACTCTCGACACCTTCGAAGGTGCGCCGTGTGTAGATTCGGGTGCGCAAAAGACCATCATAGGTATACCTCAGGCTCAGACCTACTGCTCGCTATTCAACATGGAGCTTGGAAAGGTTGTCAAAGGAACGAAGCTCGCATTCAAGTTTGGGGATTCGACCCACAAGGAAATAGGTAACATTCCAGTCAGTATTCCAGTCTACAATCGATTCTTCCTTTCGTTCACTGCCGACGTAGTTGATGTTGATGTTCCTCTATTGCTAGGGTTGGATCTGTTAACTCAAGCACGCCTCATACTGGATTTCGATGAAGACGCAGTACATTCCAAAGCGGACGGCTGAACTCTGCCCCTCGTGCGAAAGCATGGTCATGTTTACATAGAAAGGTCAGTTAGTATCTACTTTACTACTGCAGAGCTAAAAAAAGTCCATCGCCATTTCTATCACCCGAACCCCGGAAAGTTATACGCAGTCATCCGTAGGGCAGATCCTGGCTCCGTATCACCGGAACTCCTCGCCAATCTCGAGCACATCACCGCAACTTTCGAAGTTTGTCAACGCGAAGAGAAAGGTCCTCATAGGTTCAAAGTACCCTTGCCTCATGGTGAATATGTCTTCAATCGCATTGTGACCTTAGACCTAATGAAACTCGAGAGGAACACGGTGCTTCATGTTGTTGACAGGGACACGAAATTCAGTGCCGCTAGTTTCCTTGAGGGAGAGTCAACGGCACAAACCTGGTCAGCCTTCATGCAGATTTGGGTATCTACATACGTTGGTTTTCCCGATATCGTTGCTGTCGATCAATGGCCGCAGTTCGAGTCCCTGGAGTGGAAGAATCTCTTGCAAGCCCCCGGTATCAAGGAGCAGTCGTCTGAGGTTGAGAGTCATAACGCATTGGGCGTGAAAGAACGATATCACTCGTTTCTACGCAGGGTGTACAACAAGATCATCGCGGACAATTCTAGTATCGAGCGTGGCCTCGCTTTACAATTGGCTGTGAAAGCAACCGACGATACTGCCGGTCCGTCATGCCTTGTTCCCACATTGCTAATATTCAACTCTGCCTCGCATCCCACTCGCACCGAAGGATCTTCCAGATCATAACAATAGAATGAAGTCGTTAACCGAAGCTTGCAAGGAGATGACAAAAATTTACCATGCAAATCTGCTCAAGGTTGCATTGCGTACGAACGTTCCCACCGCGGCTGACAAAACTTACTCCTTCGCAGACGAAGCACTCGTGTACAGGGAGAAACCCGTTACGAAGTGCGTCGGGCCATACATTATCCAAGGAGTACAGGGTAAGATGTTAACGCTAGATACCGGTGATCGCCACATTCGCGCGTCTGTAGATAAGGTGAAGCATTTGAATGATGATACTCCCCGACTTGATGACCTTCCACCCCTCCTCTCACTAGTCAACGATGACGCAGAGGTACTACACGATGCAAATGATCCTATAAGGGAAACTGATACCACGTCCATCGCGCTTCCGAATGCTCTACAGAGTCCGGTTGAGAGATTCTTCGATGACGACAAACTTCTCGATTTAATTGTTGGAATTAAGCAAGCCGAGCGCGATCGGAGACAGATAGAAAGTGCTCTTGACCACACTCCCTTCAACATCGCGTACATTGGAGTTCACATCACTGAAGTCCTGAACCACAATGGCCCCCGCAGGAACAACAATAATTTCAAAGCTGCGAAGCTGAAAGAGATTACTGGACTCAAGAGTCGCAAGGGGTGGAAAGTCATCCCGAAGGCAGAAGTACCGAAGGGTGCGAACATTCTAGGCGGAAGATTTTTGCTGTCCCTCACGAACGTATGATCGAAAGAAAAAATGGAAAAGGCCCGTTACATAGTACAAGGTCATAGTGACAAGGACAAGCCTTACATAGTGCATGACATCGCTACGTTGAGATCCTCTTCGATACGCCTGATTCTCTCCGTTGCTGTTCTAAACGGGTTTCGGGTCTTCTGGCATGACGTTAACGAAGCGAATGTTCAGGCAAGGATAACATGAGTAGGAGAATATTCATTCTTCCTAAAAAAGAGGATCTTGAAATTTTCGACATTACAGATGGTGAACTTCTAGAGATACTGCGCCCATTATATGTGGTGTGCGACGCCGGAGACTAATGGGGAGTAATCTTTCACTTACATGTCGAGAAAGACCTCAAGATGTCCCCAACCACTGGCGATCCAGCGTTATTTGTCAAGGTTTCTGATGGCAGTCTCTAAGGTGTGATCTGGATACATGTAGATGATAATTTGCATGCAGTAACGCCGGAGTTTGAGTAGAGAACCCTCACAAGTCTCGAGAAGTTTGACTCCAAACTTAGGATCTATGATAACTTCGACTTTTTTGGGACGGTCATCAAGACCATAGGCAAAGGAGAATTTAAAGTCACTCAAGAACGCTATGTGCTGAGACTTCTGCTGGCTGCAAAGGAGTGCACGTTCGAAGAGTTTCGAAAGCACAGAGCTACGTTATTTTGGTTATCCAACACTCATACGGAACTATGCTGCCTAATCAATAGAGCAGCGCAGGTGACCAAAGATACTTTCTCTCGAAAGAAGATCGCGGAGTTCAACAGTGCTGTCAAGATAGCGAGAACCGGAACGGTCACTGGGCTAGAGTACACGCCCTTGAGCCCTGAGTCGTTATGCCTAAGGATGTATGCGGATGCTGCGTTCGCGACAAACGATGACTTATCATCTCAGCTCGGTTTCATCATTCTGCTGGCAGGCGAATCTGGCAATGCGCATGTTCTGGAATACTCAATCAAGAAATCTAAAAGGGTCATTCGTTCTATCAATTAGGGAAGTATATGCTTTCGCGGATGGATTTGATCGGGCTTTTATGTTGCGGAAGGACTTAGAGGCTATGCTTGGTCAGCAAGTTCCCTTTTATTGCTTTACCGGCTCAAAGCAACTGTTCGACTCAGTCACAAAGGGTCAACAAACCACGGATAAGCGTTTAATGATAGACATATTAGCGGCGCGTGAGTCCTACAAGAGTAAGAAAATGAACCAAATTGAGTTATTTGGCTCTACGGAGAATCCTGCTGATGGAATGTCGAAGTTGAAAGATAATGGTGCACCGGTGGCTGTACTTGAATTTGGTGTGGATACATGTACCGTTCAACAGTGGATACTAAAACCGGAACAAGCTCCCAGCATTGAAAATGCGGGAGTGTGAAAGCGAACCTACAGTTTTGCTCGCTTGTGTTTTTGTAGGTGATAGTTTTTGAATTGAATTACAGTACTACCAATTCCCGGGCGACGGCGGTAGAAATAAATAGGACTTCCTCCCGGCCGAGTGGAGTCCACATTCCTCCCGGCCGCCGTGGTGTTGTTCGTAGAACCGTCTCGCCTCGCGTTGTTCCGCCGACGGAAAGCTCGTCTCCCGAGACAACAGGTCGGTCGAAGGCCTTTCTACGAACAACGCGGTTGCACGACAATCACAGCCAGACATTCGTCCCCGGGACGAGAAAAACCACAACAGTACAGTACACAGGTCAATTTTAGAGGTATTACTGCGCACCCTGTAGGATATTTCGGGCCACAACCGACCATATTTTTCAAATATTAAATCACCCCACATTTTCCCAGGACCCAGGTCCGTACTGTGCAAGACCGAATTTGCACAACTTCACTGCAGTACAGTTACTGTACAGTATATCATGCAGGAATTACAAAAACGAAAAATGACATGCTAAGCGAGGCCTCAGTACTGTTGGTAGTGATCATATTGTACCCCTCAGGTTACATCCGAGCCCTCATGATCTCCCATCAGATCCGCCCCTCAAATTCTGAACGCTCATCCGAAGAAGTTGATGAATATGCGTTATTCACATGCTGCTTCCCGTCGCGCTCCCTCGCCCACCCTTAGGCGCACTCCGGTCTCCCACTCGGTGCTGTTCCAGACCCTACGCTTCGGTTGACCGTCGGGACGCTCTCTCTTTTTTAATATGTACTCCCATTGCACTTTTCTTTACCTCTGTTGATAAAGCCCATGCATTACGTGCGCGAGGTTTAGCCCCGGGTGTGGCGGAGTCATTATTGCGAAACGCAGAGTATGGTGCGAGCTGGCCTTATGGGGAGAGTGATTTTCAGCGAGTAGATTCGCGACCTGATGAGGAGTTTTACAAGGTGCCGCGTATGGTACGACACATTGACGAACACGGCGTGAAGATGTTGAAACAGTACTATGGAGGTTTACTGCAAAGGGAAGGGGTACATGACGTGTTGGATATTTGTTCGTCGGTTGAGTCGTATTTGCCCGGAGGGTGGGAGGGAAGGGGAAGGGTTGTCGGGTTGGGCATGAATGAAGAAGAGATGAAGGGAAATGATGCGTTGACAAAGGTGATGGTGAGGGATTTGAATGTGGAGAACGGCTTGGAGGGACTGGGAGACGGGTGCTTTGATTTGGTGATGTGTAACTTGAGTGTCGATTACTTGGTTAGGCCGATCGAGATAATGAGGGAAATACGAAGGGTATTGAGGAGAGGGGGCAGGGTGGCTGTGAGTTTTGGGGATAGGTTGTTTGGGACAAAAGCTGTGGCCGTGTGGACGGGAGGTGGCGATGAGGAGCATGTGACGTATGTAGGGGAGCTGCTTCATTACGCGGGTGGGTTTGGAGATTTGCGGGCTGTAGATTTGACTGACAGAGGCTGGGCTGGAGAGGTTAAGGGAGATCCTTTGTACGTCGTTGAAGCTGTTAAATTGTAGGTAGTGCGGCGATCAGTGCAGGGTAGAGGCGGTATCACAACTCTCGCAGAGGGGCTCAGATAAAAGACTTGTGACGTTCAGACAACCAGCAGGTCCTAGTCAAACAAATGAGAACTAAATCACCGATAGGCTTCGATATATGCAAAACTAGAGAAAATGAATTGTTAGGTGCCCACATGGCGACCATTTAAGTTCACTACAATGGACGTATGGAAGAAAACCTCGCTCTGCATTCACATGCACAAACTATTACTTCAACTGACAATCCCCTCCCTTTGGATTCACTGCCAGCGAACAAGACCGGGTTCTACTATGTGCTTTCCAGTTTCACTCTCACAAGCAGAATGTGCACACATTCTGCAGTGCAAAGCAAACAACTCGCCATGGCAGGCACTGCAATCATTACCAACAGTTTTCCAACCCCAGAACTGGCGGTGGCGTCGGAGTGGCAAGCAAAAAGCTTGGCAGCTACCGCATGGAAATGGATTGACAAAAGAGAGTATGGGAATGCGCTCGTCAAATCAAAGCTTGAGACATTTGTCAACCTCCGCTACACGTCCTCCCTCCTACCTCGAACAACATAGAAGCCCCCCAATAGAGTAACATATAACGAAAACGGCACCTAGCCACCAATGACCATTTCTGAACCATCTCCAGGGAACTTCGGCTTGGGTCCCTTCCCGTCGAGGAAGCCCTTACCCGACGCTTTCTTCTCTGCCTCAATTTCCTCAATCAACTCTTTAGGCAGTTTCCCAACATCGGCAAACTGCCTCTTTGTGGAAACACTAATCTCCCTGTTCTTCACCAGCCCACTTTCCTCATCATCGTCATCCACATCTAGCGCCTCCAAAATGTTTACAGCATCTTGCGGATCCAATGCAATTACTCGATCGTCCAGCACACCGGGCACTACCACCGGCTTCTCTTCCTCTTCCTCCTCTGTAATAACAGTGTCAAACGTGGGCATCTCAATACCCTGCAGTTGGAACACCTTGGGCGCCGGTGTCAGCGCCGGTGACTCACGTTCCGCCTCTAGCTTGGCGACTTGCCTCTCCAAATCAACAATCAGTTGCTTGATGCTCTCTAGCCGCTTCTCTATTTTCCCGACCACGGCGGCCGGGCGTCGAGTCGGCCCGGTGATGTTTGCGACACCCGAGGGTCCCCACGAATTCTCTGGAGCACCTACATATTGGCCAGAAAACACTGTTACAGCACCGTTTCCATAATTCATGCCATACAAAGGCGTAATGTTCATGTCGGAAATCATGGCCTTGAAGGGATCAACCTCAGTGCGGACACCGTCCAACTTGGCATAGGCGCGATCAAGCTCAATTTGCAACTCGTATGCCTTTGCACGGGCGACTTCAATTTCATTCCTAAAGCGCTCCAGTGAGGCCATGGGTAGATCGTATTTCTTGCTGGGATGCTCAGCATTTGGGATGGCGGGCAGACCATCGGCGACGGAAAAGGCTTCGGTGGGCACATTGGCGGCCAATGAGGTCATCAAGGCGGTTGGTTTGTTCTTGTCACTCCCCGCAAAGCCGCCCTCCAAAGTGCACATGCGGTTAAACTGGTTTATAGGAGCATAGGTTCCGCGGAACCTGGTAAACGGAAGGACGTCGTCACCAAAGACCTCATCGTACTCGGGGTCATTAAAGTAGGAGTCGATCTCGGCGTCATACCCACCCGCAGCAAATATCTTGAAATGCTTGGAATACTCAACCTGGTTCAACGGGGCGCGACCAAGAAAATGCTTAAAATTGAGTTCGATGAAACGATACTGACTAACGTTTTCAAAAAAGCGTGTGCGATAGGTGTCACTCTTCGCGACGGCACGGGCAAACTCGCGGGCAGTAATTTCG
The DNA here is from genome assembly GCA_002205965.3 of Kappaphycus alvarezii. Lineage (NCBI taxonomy): Eukaryota > Rhodophyta > Florideophyceae > Gigartinales > Solieriaceae > Kappaphycus > Kappaphycus alvarezii. The sequence goes on from NADL03000783.1 coordinate 113,202, forward strand.
CCGCAACGGAAACGGGACTCTGCGAGATAGAACTGTGCGCGCTCCTCCTCCATAAGATATGCATTTCCGAACAATTGACGAAGCCCGGCGGCTATAACGGCGTCCTTGTCCTGTTCGGTGAGAGAAGCGGGGGGGGACTTGAAAAGGTAGCGGGTAATAGCGTAAGGGTCCAATGAGAGACGGTCGAGACCACCGGAATAGGACTGAAATTGGATAGATAGGGTGATCGGGGAGTGATGAGGTGTCGGGATGGCAGCGGGAAGGGGGGCATGACGAGGCGTGGAGGAAGTGGCTGGTGGATGGTGAGCGGCGAGTGAGGAAGCACGGGTGGATGGGAGGACGGGGACGGCAGAGACGAAAGCCATATTGGTGATAGCTGTTGCAACAAAGTTGCGGCGTAAGAAGTTGGAGATGACGAGAAGTGGAGAGATTGCAGTGTAAAGGACCGGGAATCCCTTGAGCACAAGAGGTGCTCAAACAGGGCCTACTCAGCGACAAGATGCCCGCCCCAGAATCAAATCTCCCCGCTCCTGAGCTCAACAGTAGACAATATCCGGCCTCAAGAAACCTACTGAAAATCAAATTATACACCAGTCATGCAAATTGGCTTACAGCATTACAGTACAGGAAAATACGGAAACCTCTACGGCCACCTCGTGTGCAGCGCCTTGTGAGTCCTTAACCACCTCCTCTCCCTTCGTCGCACTCGACTCCGCTGAACCCCGCCAATCAATGCCTCCAAACGCTGACGCACCTCGGCCGGCATACCACCGCCCACACCCCCCCACACCCGCTCCCCCACCTCGTGCGCAAGCACCTCTCTCACGCACCGCTGCTCCAGCACCAACACTTGATCCCTGCTCATCCCTTGCTCCACCACAGCCCCCATCACCTCCACCTCCCACCCAAACATTCCCTCCATCTCACACACCATACCATGCACCGCATCACACACCCCCGACATCGCATCGTACACACGCCGCATATCAAACCCCGGCTCACCCTCATCCTCCCTCAAATGGCATGTGCGTCGTAACTCGAGAACCGTCCCATGCATCAATACCATGCGTCCAACTATCGCACCACCCCACTCACGTACACCCGATGCCGATACACCGTTCATCCCGCTCGCACCTACACGCGCCTCCACTCCCGGGTACATCACCCTATCCCTCGCCACAAGGTACATCGACACCAGCTGGCTGAAATCCACAACCCATGTCTCCAAACCCGCCACATCCCTCCCACGCAATGTCTCAACACGCAAACTCGCCGCGCGTAACATCCCGTACAAATCTTCAATCTCCTCACGAATGGCGTTGTGGAACATGACAAACCCATCCGTCATCCAAGTCTGCGCGCTGAAACACGCATGGTATCGCAGTTTCATCAGGTTCATCACCTTTTCGTGCAACCTCGTGCGCTGTTCATTCAACGCTCCGTCGGCAAACCACACCGTCGATTCCATCTTCCGTTTCTTCAACCACACCCACGGGGACCCGAACCCGCGCAAACCGGCCACCACCCGGTATACAATCCCCCTTGATCCCTCCGTTCGACTCACTCTTCTCTCCTCGTCCGTCATCCCATCCGCCGTCTTTATACCCATCTTTACCACCACCACCGAGGCCCACCGCCCAACCCCATCCCCACCATCCAACACCCGCACCTAATGTATCACACTCCCCCGCGCGACCACGGCCCAATCCATACCGTACCCTACCATCCCAAACCCTCCACCCTCCACCCCCACGCCCCCCTTCACCCCTTCATTCGCCCACCACATCCACCGTTCTTCCCCACTACCCCGCACCCTGAACGCGACTCTTCCCACTGCCCAAATAACCACACCGCACCCTCCGCCAACGCTATACATCCCTCGACTCTCTTGACATCCACACTACCCCTACACCCTTCGACTCTTCGTGTCCATCCCGTGCCACTACTGCATCTACAAACACCTCAACCTGTCATGACTGCAGGTCATTCACCGCTGTATAACCGCCCGGGTGTCACAGACCTATCCCATATTCCACAAGTGGCAGCCAGCGCATATAGGCTCGTAGTATGGTGTGCTGCAATGCGGTCTCGATACCCGTCCGGTGGTACGCTCAGGTGCTCGGGTATCAATCAGCGATACACCGCCTGCCATTCACGTGTGCGGTAGAGTAGGCTGCTGTTGGTTGCACCTGGTTTGGTTTCCAATGCATCGCTGTTGGGGTGGCTGCGTGCAATAGTGTTTGAGGGAAGCATGCGGGGTGGAGGGTGGCGCTGAATTGCGTGTCGAAATCGTTTAGGTGGAAATTGTTGTGATGGTTCGTGGAGTGTGAGGTGTCTTGAGTGTGGGTGTTGGAGTGCGGCTGAGATAGGGTTGAGTGTAGTTTGGCGGTGAGTTGAGTCGGCGTGTAACCTGTTGCTGTTGGTCAAGGGTCCTGGTTTCCCGTTGTCATTGGGTTTAACCTCATAGTGGGTTGCACGTGAGGAGTGAAGGGGTGTTGTTGACCCTTCTTGACTCGACTACATCCTGGCCTTGTGGTGGCGCAGCTTGCTTCTGTATTTGTGGCCCCACTCGGGAGGTGGAGACATTAGGCACCCTACGATGGGGATAGTTCTTTTACTACAGAGCCAGATTCACGTTTTACCAGATATGAACACTTGTTCATCACTCGATGACATAAGCCATCCGAGCAGCGATTGTTGAAAACCGTCAGGTTTGAATGGTTCTTAACGCCCAACTAGCGTGACGTGAGAACCGAACAGTAACATCGTTTGCATTTCCCAAAGATTGAGAAAGCTCTGTACTAATGGCGGACGTACAGTACAGCTATGTTTGTTCTTTTATCACTGGTGTACAGTCCAAATGTGGTGGAAGTTTAATGCGTTCAGTATCTACTGTGGACTGCGCACGTCCTAACTATACGGTTAAGATCTAACCGGATGTACTTCGTCGTCCGTGCGCATCGGTGCTCGGGACAGGATAGCTTCGGCGATGGAGGACCACAGGGTGCAACTCAGTCGCTGGTAGATACGGCGGCGGACAATGCCAACTGTCGAGTGACACTTGGACGCGATCCGCGGAACTAACTCCTCGATAAATGCAATAGTTCCAGGGGAAGGGGCACCTAGGGAATCAAACGCCAGAGGTCGAAACGTGAAGTTCGGCGTGTAAGGCGCAGAAGATGGGCCAGTCGATGGAGCGGGGAGTCGTCGGGCGATGTTGCGTTCCAGGGTTGTAACCTTGTCGCGGGCCGCCAGTTCAGCAGCGCCTCCGGCAGCCTGGGTCGCCTTGGTGCGAACTGCGGCCTTGAACGGTGAAACGACGGTGATGTCACAGGCAATGGGGCGCAACGTTGTGCCTTCCGGGGTTGGTGGTGGTTGTACAAGGATATCGGCGGGGCGGAGCTCAGTGCCCGGGACGAGGAACGGAACCTCTTGCCGAGTATCCAGACCCGCGGCGCGGGTAACGTGCGTCGCAATCGCATTACATAGCGAGTTGTGGCGGTGACGACGGCCGAAACCAGGGCAGCAGAGGTCGGCGGCGTGATCCCCGAGGGTGTCCAAGGGGTGGTCACAGTGGTGGCAGTTGAGGGCCATGGAGTCATCATACACTGGCAGTCCGAGGTGACGGCGGAGCATGGTCTGCCAGTGTGTAGTGTGGACCTTCGTAGCTGCCGTGGGATGAGCGAAGAGAAACGCCGCAGCGGGGCTGCGGCGGAACGCTAGGCCACGGATGCGATGTCGAATGTCGGCGTCGCTATGGGCGGTCGGGTTTGGGGCATTCTCCCAGGAGTCGTCGTGCCAATGTACTCTTGCCCGCGCCTCTTGCTGCACCCGTTTGAGAAGGGTTAGTGTGTTGGTGGGTGAAGCAGCTGTGCAACGTTGCAGCGTGTTGGCCCAAATTTATACGACCCTGTGCGCCAAGTGTCACACGTGTTAGATATTTCTACTAAGGACCGATGAGGGCCATCCGGTGTAACCCATTTGGTTAGCCGAGTCCGTTATTTTCTAGAGGTTCAGGGTTCAGCCCTGGGTAGTGTTTACGTTGGTATATTTCAGTTTGTACTGAGCTAAAGAAAGCAGAACAGAGGAACAATAATGAAAAAGGAAAGAGAGACGAAAAGGACAAGTAAATTGTTGTGTTTACAACCAACTTCGGCATCCTTTACAACCATCTGGGTTGCTGCAGAATCTGAAGCCCACACAGAGTACTTAGAATTAAGTTAGAATTCAGTGACTAAGCTCTGCGTGTTGCAGTGCGCGGCAAACTACGGATGCTGCACAAGTTGACCAGATTGAGTAGCTAAGTGTCTGACAGAGGCGAGTCTTCACTCCTACAGTCGAGCATCCGCTCCGAGACGCTACTGCTGCTGCGTATGCCTCTATAACCTTGGATGTTTCTAGAGAGAGTGTTCCTAACGAGTCGAAGGCTAGTGGTACAAAATCCCATCCTAGCCTTGATCGTCCCGGCATTGCCTCGCCTAGAATCGCTGCCTTCTTCGTAGCTAAGGCCTTCTTCTTCCGCTGCGTTTGCAACAGCCCGCGCTTCCCGTGCTGCCATTGAATTACAGCTCTCATGGAACGGGGATGATACAGTCAAGTCATACGCCATTGGGAGAGGGGACTGGGTGTTTCTTGCATCAGACCTTGGGTACACCAGAATGTCTCCGGGTCGCGCGTTCAGTCCAGGAAGTAGGTACTCCACTTCGTATTGAACGCTAACTCCTGCTGCCTTGAACAGCTCTCGGTCAAGTACCAGCTACGTTAGGTGTGTGGCCAAGGTTACTTGAGCGCTGCGGGAAGGAGGTACAGTACTACTAATTAATTGGGCCTTTTACTGTATAAGGACCGTTTCAGCCCAATCAGGGGGTTTGCTATACAGTGTATATTATAAGAACGGTCTCGGACAATCACAGGCCACGACTGATCTGACTGGGCAGATCCAATGACTTCTGCCCTAAACAGCCAAGTGGCAGTACTACTGTATTGTGCTTCCGGTAGTACAGTGGCTATCGTCTACTGTATCTGCTCTCCTATAGCTGTCGAACGGCTATATAAGGAAGGCCTCAATGCCCAATCGGGGCGAGGGGAGAGAGAGATGTTTTTGGGGGATTCAGAGAAATACCGACCGTTCGAGTGACTCCATCCACTAAAAAAACAAATAAGGGACTGCAATCGCATCCTAAGGGACATTTGTACCCGTACACTGTGCCTTCTTTTCCCGCTCCCCCTCGCTTACACCACGCATTCTACAACTAATGTAAATTACAATGCTGTATAAACAAGTGTTGACCAGTCGACCATACGGTTTCCATGGCATTACAGGATTACACCTATAGACTCGCCAACCGTCGTCGCGTCCAGGACGACTCTGGTACGCCATTCGGATACAGTAACAGTCATGAGTTTGTTTGTGGGACAGGCCATTTCCAGCGTGCATTCGCTGTTTTTGTCGATGGCCCATAATTTCGTAGAAGTTTTAAACAGTGCAAAAAAGTTGTACTAGCTACTGTTACCCGAGATAATCACGAATATATGCATTTAGTGGTGAGGAAAGAGAGGAAAAGGACGGAAATTCTTGTACTTTTACTTCCTGTTCGGGCCAAGCGTAACCTCTGCCTTACTTTTTCAGGCTCTAAGCGTCCCCCTTGCCTTATGTATTGAGCCGCGATAGCAGCGGCATAAAGTAGGGAGCCATCCTGGGCCTCCTGCAGGGACATCTGTCCCGCAAATGTTCTCCCCGCCTAACTGTATGCCACCCTCCTGCATGCAACTGCATAGCTCCCTTTCTTTTTTTTCAATTCCTCTTTCTTCTTGACCTGACTCAACTGTGGTCCCCAAGAGCCACTGCCATCTCAACACCGGTGCCCCACGAGCCCATCCATCTCAGGCCCAGCTGCGCCCGCTAGCTCCTTTCCCTCGGAGCTGCACAATTTACTCTAACTCAGGCCGTACTGCACTGGCAAGCCCCTCCACATCCAAGCTCCTCCAACTCTTGAGTGGTACGAGATCCTCCACCTCAGGCCATGCTGCATCAGAATGCTCCTCTACTTCAGACAATGATGCAATCTTCTTGGTAACCACACATTCGGGGCGCTGAAAACATTCACTTGGACTCAAAAACAAGAAGTAACTACGAAAAAATCAGGATTCACACGCAGAATGCTTGAAAAGAATCCAGCAAGGTTTCAGAAGCAGAAAAAGCTCTGCAAACAATTAAACAAGTTCTAAAATGAATCTAGTCGGCGTTATCAGCGGGTTAATATCTTTCAATCTGCCAAAATGGTTCATTTCTGCTGTTCTTTGCTGATGGACTAAATGAGTTAGCGAGGAGTTGCAGTTTTTACTTAAGGTCAACATTTTAGTGTACAGAGTCAAGTTTGGCCCTCAACGTAATACTACCAGCAAAGTCCTTCACCCTATCTTCCTCCTATTGGGTTATGGGCCCAGTTCAGCGCTGTTTCTATCTCTGAATCCCGTAAGTCGCCCTATGTTGTTTCCTTGTTGATCATATGTAACTCAGTGTCTTGACTATGTCTACTCGTCCTGGTAAGCTATTTGAATAATTCTTTTTATTTTCACATAGAAGTGATTCTTTTTGCACATTTTGGTTGGTCTAAAGGCTCATGATGTTAGAAGATATTACTGAAGATCACTTCCACTTTTTTTTGCCTTTGCTGGGTTGTGCTAGACTCGTAATTAGCCCTGGTGCCCAGAGTACCCAGAGCTGAGATGGTTAGGACTTTGTCACCTGTGAGGAGGACAGTTGTGGAATCTATCGAAGTACTCGAGCCAGAAGGACCGCTGCCGAAGAAGTTCGCTCTTTCCTTGTCTAGCTAAAGGGAAAGGATCCCTCTTAATTCAGTACCTCTGTAGAAGCCAGTAAAGAAATTTGAAACCCTTTCGGCGAAGAAAGCGAAAGCCTTTGCAGACTGAGTTAAGAAGAAGGATAGTTCCAAGGCTAAACGAAGAGTTCCATCGAGGAGGAAGAGGTACTGCAAGCTCTGTTATATCAGCTGCACTCGTGCGCAGACGTGATATGATCGTTAAATGTCTGCGCTTGGTCATATGAATAGAAAGAAAAACAAAAAATACCCGTATATGTACTGCTTTTGATACGGTGTTCAATTAACACATAGTTCACAAGCGTCATAAGAACGGGAAGGAACACTTGAATGGAGTTTTGCCTCAGATAATTTAGAGGGATCTAGGTATTTGTTTGAAACGACGTCTTAGTCCTATACATTATTCTAGAGTCCCATGTGCTGTGTTCTTATAGAGTCCGGCCTGCCACTACAAGGGACTATCGGTCCCCGGCTTAGAATATTCGAACAGAACATAAGCTCATCTTGCTAACTGCAATGAGTAACGCAGAAGATCAAGGAAGAGGATTTACGAAGAACGAAAAGCTCACAAGTGCCAACTTTTACTTGTGGGAACAGAAGATGCAGCTCCTGTTAGGCTTTCGCGATGTATAACAGTACAAAGCAGATTGTACAGTACCTGAGGGCGCAAAAGTTCTCCACTTACAAGGTGTAGAAGCAAGGGGATCGAATAGCCCGAGACATAATCGACCTGTCCCTGTCTGATGATCATTTGGATCATGTGAGAGATGCTGTCACAGATGAAGAAACCTGGGAACCCATCTTGGAAATTTTTGAGCGCTACAAAGTACGAAATAAGCTGGCGGCCCGAAGAGACTTCTACGCGGTCACCATGCTAGACAATGAGAATGTTTTGCCGTATATAAGACGCGTGCGATATCTAGGAGCTCGCTTAAAGTCAATTGCAGTCGTCATTGATGACAAGAAAATGACTATGAAAGTCCTCAATGGTCTGCTGCAGAGGTTTAAAAGTCTCATTGTAGCTCTTGACGCTCTTGGACCTGAGGAGAACACGTTCGGAGTATAATAGGTAAAAAGTAGCCTACTCCAAGTGGAGCAACTAGCCTAGATGAAGTTACCTAGAGAGCAGACAACGTCAAAAGCTGCTTTTATTGGGCAGATCCCTCAGTCAAGCCGTGTTTCTCCGTTGATATGACCCAACTCTGGTCCCAGTAAACACTCCGCTGTCCGGAACTAGGTAGAGGACATCAACGGAAAGCGACCGCCACCACCTGATCTTTTCTCAGTTAAGCAATATAAAAGCCTACTGCCATGATTTCCTGAGAGGAAGGGGATCCCGAAGTTAGTGAAGTCTGATGGAAGATGGATCGGGTGAAGAACTTTACTGAGAGGATGAAGTTTGCGGGTTTGGCTACCCAGAATTAACTCATTACTTTAAAATTACGCCCTTAAGTACGACCTACAACTACCCGCTAACTCACTCTGTCCATTAAAAAAATCATTGGAACTGCCCCATTTGGGCAGGTTGAACCATATTAGCCCGGAAAAATTTTTTATCAGGTGAATTTTAGAACTAGTTCCCAAAGTTACGAAATTGCGTGAAAAAGTTTGGCCCAATAAACATCAATACGGTACATATATTTTGCCAACCCATCGGAACCAAATGATGTTGTACCAAAATAACGGACTCAACCCTTCATACAAATTATGGGGTATGATAAAGGTTCTGGCATGCAGCCGAAGCGTGCAGCTAGGCCTTTTTATGTGACTAGAATCCTCATACGTATTACTAAATCACATATTTGTTTCGGAATGCAGATGGAGGATGCAGTCGGATAAATTGTAGTGACAACTACGCACCTCATACATATTGTAGGATCACATATGTTTCGAGATGCAGCCGGAGGATACAGCCGGACAAACCGTAGTCATAATAAGAAATCTCATACGTATTATAGAATCGCCAATCTGATTTTGGATGTAGCCGGACAAACTCATAATCATAACTAGAATCCCTATACGCATTATAAATTCAAAAAAATCCCTTTCCGGATGCAGGCAAGAATGGAACGGACTGATGCAGCCATGAAGTGCGGTACTGGAGCGCAGCCGGCGGATGCAGCAGGCATTCTACTGTACTCAGAGAGCACGAATTGGTGTAAATCATGGCAGTGATTCTCATAACCGACTCCTACTGTACGAACTCAAGTACTGTAAGAAGTACAGTAAGAATCACAATATGAGGTGGAGTACGAAGCATAGTACAAAGTACAGTATTTATTAAAGTTACACACCTTACACTAGTACAATATGTGGAAACTACTGCACCAAAGGTTTCTAGTTTTTGCCGTACCACGTGTACCTCACATACACAAATGCCCCCAAGTACTCGTGTACATAACTTATTTCTGTATAGATTTTACACAATATACTCCTTACCCACTTACAGTACCCTACCCTACCAAGAATCACCCCATAAACGACATTCTGCCCCCTAAAGTAGCTCGTAATCGACACTTACACCGCCACAGTTATAACATATGTAATACACCAGCCAATAGAGCTGAAGCGTTTGACCTATTTGTCAGTGAGGATACAGGAAGCAATCTGTAACCTAGGGAACTATGGGCCAAGTTCCATTTGTCAGAATTTATGCAAAAATTTGCATAAATCTGCAACATTTGCATAAATCGCTGACCCTTCAAAATTGCCCTTTCGTAAACTCTGGATTTTTTCCAAAAATGCCTCAGGGTCAACCTTCATTCACATATGTGTCCACCTATACGGTTTGAAAATGGAAGACGTTGAACGAAGGATTTATGAAAGGTGGTTGGGAAGTATTGGGAGTGATAGTTAAGGGGTTTGAAGTGGTGCCAGGTCTGGCTATTTTACTTTCAATTGAAAAGATGGAAAAGTATATACGCAACTCCATAGTACTCCAATCAAAGTAACTTCTGAATTCACCACTAGTTCATGCAACACCTGAAATTAAAAACTAACCAATCATCAAACACATAATAACTTAAAGAAATAGAGGGAAGCATAACATCCAATCAGAACTTGCCCAGACATTGTGTACCTGCTACTGTACGTTCACATTAGAACAAAGCATAAAACATCATGCAATATAAATATACCAATAGAATCGCTTCCCGCTCGTACAAAAATCTCCCGACAGGGCAAATATCATATCATATTTACCTCTCGAGATCGTTCGTAAATTATCGAAATCTCTTGAGACTAGGCAATCATTTCTTAAACGCCACAATGTACTTTCCGGCCGGAAGTACCATACGTCTCACGAAAGATAACGGACAACTTTTCATATACCTACCAAGGCAGTGACAGTATTGTACAGTGACCTGGCAACCTCATCCTCGTGTACCTTTTACCAGCTACTTTACGTTCATCAGTATAGTAGGGATCCATTGTAAGCTCTACGTTGCAGTGCAATAAAGTAACAGTCCATTATTTACATTGCTGCACTATAAACAAATACAAAGTAGTCCTTTTTCTAGTTCCAGTGCACCTTAAGCATACGGCATCAAGCAGTTCGTACTGCATGCTTCCAACATACCCCTCTGTCACTGGCTAATTTGTCCTAGGCTGATGCAAGAAATCAGTGGTTCTAACTTCACCTGCCGAGGGTTTTCGCCAGAAGGTCCGCTACCATTGTATCAGTGGGACGTTTGTCTGATTTTATTGCCGCCTCTTCAATGGCTTTTCAACAGAGGTATTAACGGACATCGATGTGTTTCGTACGTAGTTTACTGGTCCCGTTCATTTCCAAGTGCATCGAACCTTTATTATCTGCATATATGACCATTTGTTCTTTGCACAACTCCAATTCATTCTTGAGGCTCGCAATCAGTCGACCTAGTCTTACCGCTTCTTTTACAACGGTACTCAGACTTACGTCCTCTGCCTCAGTTGATAACAAAGTCACAATTTTTTGCAAACGGGAGCACCACGACACCGCCGTTCCAGCCATCATAAATACGTAACCACTAGTATACTTTCCTTTAAATCACTGGCATAATCCAAGTCTACGTATCCAACTCGCTCCAAGGATAGGCCCCTATCGAAACACAATTTGTGGCCGGAGGTGAAGATCAGATATATCAAAAGCTGTTTCAGACATTGCCAATGCAAATTGGTAGGCAAGTCAACAAACTTAGCTAATCGGCAAACATATAATGCATTGCGTGGACGCCTAACAACCATTAGACACATCAAACACCCAATTTCTTCACGATATGGGATCCCGGACGTCAACTCACCTTCTCCACTCAAGTTAATACCTGGTTCCATAGGTGTGTGTAATCCTTTCGACAAGCCAAGGCCAGAACGGACTGTTACAGCACGGTCGTATTTTATCTGTGACAGATAGAGTTTCCATTCAGTGGACCTTCGTGGGATCTAAATGCCAATTCAATGGGGAGCTTCATTCAGATCTTTCATACGAAAAGCTGAGCACAGGGCTTTCTCTACTTCATCGAGTTGAAAAGCATTTCTGCAAGCAATCAACAAATCATCCACATACAACGCAATGACCAAAATAGCACCTTCAAAGCAGCTGCTCAACAGGCAAGCATCAGACGGATTTCCTTATAAGCCCAAGTGCTCCGTCAGGAACTCTCCAATTTTTTTGTGCCAGCAGCGAGTCGCCTGTCTCAGACCGTAGATTGCTTTCTAGAGCTAAAAAGGTAAGTCTCCTTATTCTTGATCCATGATCCTTCTTGTTGCTGCATATACGCCTACTCTTCGAGATCTCCATTTAGAAAGAAAGTCACGAAATCCATCTGATGCAACAAAGAGTTTAGAGATGTAACCATAACCAACAGAATTCTCACTGAAGTAAACTTTGCGACCAGAGCATAGGTCTCATTGTAGTCAATTCCTTCAGCCTGAGAGAAACCTCCGGCAACAAGCCTAACTTTGTGACGTTTCTTTGTTGTACCATATGGCTAAGTATCATCTTTTGTCATATAAACCCATTTGCAGGAAACCATACTTTCATTCGCTGGTCTACGTACCAGCTCCCAAGTGTAGTTCTCTAGTAGTAAACGATAACCTTCATCTAAAGCCTCGTTCCATTTGTTGCTTTCAAAGTTGAAGAGTGCACGTTTGTATGGATTAGAATCAGAGAGACAAGAGGCTGACAGTAAATCATGCGGTGTAGCCTTCCACCATTCCCCGGGCTTTCGCCAGTGCCCCGCAGTTTTAATTGTTGCTGATACCCGTTCCAATTCAGGCGGGCTCGTAGCCGAAACAGATTCCCCTGCAACTTAAGTAGAGGACAAATTATTCAGGTTCGTATTATCAACATCCTTACCAGCAGCAATTTATTCAGAAGCGTGATAAGAAATTTCTCCCTTAGTTTCTTACAGATTATTGGGCACATCCTCGAGCACGGTAAATGAAATGTGTTCCTTTTGACTGAGCTCCTCAAACTTTAAATCTCGGGAAATCATTCCTTTCCGGGAAGAGATTTCCCGCAATTTGCAGCCCTCTGAGCCGTTCACGTATCCTATCATGATCTCCTCTCGAGCTCGAGGAGATAAATTTCCGTTCGGGCTGGGTTTGGAATTTTGAGCCAAAACGTACTCCCAGAGACGCATACATACCCATGATCTGGCTTTTGCTTAGCCCATGGCTCAAAAGGCGTAACATTTCGCCCCAGTGCCCTTGTAGTTACTGGACTACATACATACACCGCTACTGCCACCGCTTCAGCCAGAACGCGTGGCGCAGATTCTTATAGTGGATCGTAGATTGGACCATATCGTTTATGGTTCTATTCAAATGTTCTGCGATCCCATTATGGTGAGGATTGTTTGGAACTATCCGCTTTGCTTTTATGAAATGTTCTTCCATGTACCTTTCAAAGCTAATATTGATGTAATCGCTGTCGTTGTAGAAATTAACCCTTTTCAAGTTTCTTCCTGTATGACGTTCTGCGAATGCATGGAACTGTTTGAGGTATTCGAAGGGTTTGGACTTTTCTTTCATTCTTTACACGGCAAAACAAGTGAATGGTCATCAATGGAAGATAAAAAGTACAGAGATACACCTAGGGGACTCCATGCGAACAGGACTGTGGTCTTTGGAGTAGACCAGGTCGAAGACAAAAGAGGAAATTGCATTGCGGTGCTTGTGAATAGTCGCACAATAGATTTTTACGTATGTAAAGGACTCGAATACATCTATGAATTGTTTTGGATCTATCTTGATGCCAAGAACTGTTCTGTTTCGGAGCATTCTTTTGATTTTTTCAGGAGTAGCATGAGCAAGTCGTGTGTGGCAAAGTGAGAGGTCTTTCAAAGCAGGCACAATTTCTGTTTTATCAGACGGGATTGTCCAGGTCGTATTTATTTTGTATAGACTGTTTCGACGAGTTTCTTCGGCAGTATTACGTGTATTTTCAATTATACGACATGCACCATTTTCAAACTCAATCTTCCGTCCTGAGTTCTCTATTGCCGACACTGGGATGAAATTGACCTTTAACTCAGGGACTTACATGAAATATGACAACCTGAATTTAACTGAAATGCCTTCAACAAGTAATTGGAATGTGATCGCCCCCTTACCATGAGACTTGAAAATAGAGTAATTTTCTATAAGAACATCAAATGGGTCCACTGACTCTAAGTTTTCAAAAAGGTCAGGGGTCGACGTCATGTGAGCAGAAGCTCCAGAATCAATGTGCCATGTGAATGCAGCGGTGTCACCATATGCACTCTCTCCGTGAGCCATTAGACACGATGTTATCGGAATCTGGGTTGTCAATTTCATGTGATGTTGAAAATGCACCCCCAACAAGACCGGCAGATTTCTCCGGAGCAAAATATTTTTTGACCGATTTCTTTTATCTCGCTGTTTCTTCCATCAGAATTTATCCTTGTGGTCACTAGTTTTGAAGTACGCATAGTGTCGCTGTGACTTCTTTCTGGTTATCAATGCATTAGATCTGTCCAACTGTGAGGCCCCGCCAGTTTGATGGAAGATGGATCGGCAGAGGGACTTTGCTGAACAAATGAAGTTGCGGGCTTTGCTAACCATAATTTACTCGGTACTCTAAAATTATGACCTTAAATGCAACCTACACCTCCTCGCTAACTCACTCCATCCATTAACAAAATCACTGAAACTGACCTATTTGGGCAGGATGAATCATATTGGTCTGGTAATAACGTTCATCAGGTGCAATTTAGAACTGCTTCCAAAGTTGCCAAATTAATGTTCAAAAGTTTATCCCAGTAAACATATCAATACAGTACTTTATTTTGCCAACAAATCGGAGCCAAAATTTTTTGAGCCAAAATAACGGATTCAACCAGTCACACTAGCTATAGAATCTGATAAAGTTTCTGGGATGCAGCCGAAGCGTAAAGCGAGACGTTTAGATGTAACCAGTATCCCCATACGTGGTACAGAATAAAGAGTAGCTTCCGTAATGCAGCTGGAGGATGCAGCCGGACAATTAGACAACGCGGTTGAATCTTGTCAGACTGCGGTCAAATGCGCGCATTGACTACGTCATTATCGGTAGACCGGTCCTGAAATCGCTGGGGTGTGATAACAAGGCCATCCTAGCAGCAGCGTGCGACCAGCACGATGGGATTATCAATGTGCCTGATGCTTTTAAGGAAATGGACGCCAAGAGGCGCCCAACCCAAGCCGGGAAAATCGCCTCTCTCCTTCAACCCGGTGTGTTTCATAGCAGTGCAACTGAGGTCGATGACGGGCTCCAGGATACCAACGTGTATATTGACCTGGGGGAAGACGATCAGGAGGCTATAGATGCATGAATTGTAGCCGTAGTCTCCCAAGCGAAGGAGAATGGCATGTCCAAAAAGGGCGTACAGGAATGGAGTGGGCTTGTTGAGGAATTTAAGCCGTTTTCGACTGAGGCTGGGGAAATCCGACCCAGCCCTTGTTCCGCCGATGAGGATCAAGCTCGATCCTGCTAAGCGGCCGGTGAAGGTTAGGGCTCGGCGCTACCCAGCGCCGCAGCGAGCCTTCCTCAAGGCTTACGTAGCGAAGCTTGTCGAGTTAGGTATCTGAATACCTAACCCACAAGCTGAGTGGCAAGCGGTACCATTACTTGTGCCCAAGGTGGGCTCAAAGGCCAAGTTTAGGTGCGCTATTGATTTACTACCCGTCAATGCGGCTAAACTGAAGCAGGCGTGATATCCGGGTGCACTTGTTCACCGATCATAGGAACCTGTTGTTTGTCTTTGCGCCTCTTGCCTTGGAGCCTACACTAGGATGTCATGTCGTTGCCAAGGTACAAAGGTGGGCTGTATTCCTGTCCCGATTCCAATACTGTATCGAGCATGTAGCTGGGCATGAAACCGTATGTACCGACATGTTAACGAGATGAACGCGAGGCTACCACAAGAATGATCTCAGCACACGGAGAGTGAGCAGCTTAGTGGAAGCTCTCAACCAAGTGCCTCCACCAACAGATGAGATTGAGTGGCCAGGCATGGATGCGTTTCGTGAGTCTCAAGCAAAGCATGGGACCCCGAGGGACCTCATACCAGATGATGACGGTGTTGTAAGGGATAAGGGACGCATTTTCATTCCTTCAGAGGATACTGAACTAAAAATGAAGGTTCTGATACTATCCCACGCTGGAGCTGTTGGGCATCGAGGTCATGATGCTACTGAAAGCATTCTAAAGGAGCCCTTGATATGGAAGGGACTCGCTCGGGATGTTAGCAAATTACTTAATAGCTGTCTACACTGCATAGTAGCTCGAACTGGCGACACTATACCTAGACCACTCGGATCTAGCCTCCATAATCAAAGAACAAATGAAGTAGTCCACTTCGACTACCTTTATATGGGCGAAAGTACGAGCGATTTGAAGTACATATTGATCATCAGATATGACTTGAGTTCTTTCGTCTTGCTGTGGCCAACGGCCCGTGCGACCAGCGAAGCCGCCGCTGATGCCATTGCCACATGGATCGCTACCTTTGGAGTAATGGATTGGTTTGTATCTGATCAGGGGCCACACATTAAAAACGAACTGTTTCAGCTGCTGGCATCAGAGTTAAGAATCAGGATCACTTCACAATGGCTTATTCGCCGTTAGCTAACGGAACCGTGGAGCGCGTTCGCCGCGAGGTACTGCGAGCATGCAAGGCCTTACTTCATGAGTTTAGAGTAAGTGTTCAGGACTGGCCATCTGTAACGGAATGTGTTCAGAGTGTGTTGAATCATACACCACTCAAGCGCCTATCTGAGGTTCGAGCACGCCAGCTGATTGACATCGAGCGAACACATGTAGCCGTCGACCGACTGCACCGTGAGGTCAGTACTACCGTGTCAAAAATGCGAAAGCATTCTAGCGAACGTCACAATGCTCGCACGGGTATCCTACCTGCGTCATTTGAAATCGATGATTTTGTGTTGGTTTGACACCCAGTCAAGCAAAGGCATAAGTTACAGCTTAAGTGGCGAGGTCCTTGGCAGGTAGTTGGAGCCAAATCTACTTGGGTTTATGAAGTTCGTGACTTAGTCAAGCACAAGACTGAAGTTTTGCATGCTGGATGGATAGTACTGTATCGAGCCAAGCTACAGGATCAAACCTTCGATCCGCTGCTGCTTAGGTTTGCTGAACATTCTGAAACAACATATCAGAATGCTAAGAACTTGCGGGACATCCGCTTGCAGCACGACAACATCCAGATCCTAGTTGAATGGCAGGGACTACCGGATCAGATTGATCAGACATGGGAGCCGATCGAAGTGGTACATGAAGATCTACCCGGACTCCTAGAGGACATCCTGTGCAGCTCAGGGAAATGGGCCTTGAAGCAAAGGGCTAAAAGGCTCTGTCAATTCTCTGATGAATGAACGTACTGTGAACTTGCATACCTTCATGGGGCCGTGTAACAACTGACAGTGCTCCTAACTGACAGTGATATTAGTCCTACATGATCAATTTGAATCTGTATTGGTCAGCCTTTAATTAGACAACCTGAAAGGTCGTATTGGTATCATCTAGGTATTACATATTTGAGTTGAGTAAAGGCAAAGCTCTGAGGGTGGAGACTCTCACGAGCTACAGTGCCCATCGGTGTGCTTTGTTGAATCAGAATCAGGCTAGAGTTGCATCACAGTAATTACTGCGCGCATTTGACCGCAGTCTGACAAGATTCAACCGCGATGGGGGAGCAATCCTATTCGTCTAAGCTGACAATTCGTCAAACAATACTGTCCAATTTAGAGGCGCCAAGACTCGAAGGGGTGGCACGGAAGCACTTCACGGCATTCCAGAAACGCCGAGAGCTGTATGAGAAGCAATTGGAGGAGAAAAGTCGAGAGCCAGGTGTTACCATTACCCCTACATCGTACAAAGCCTCTATAGATGACTCCATTCTCAAGATTTTCATTACAGCGGAATGGATTACAGCAAAGACAGTTGACGAGGTCACTGAAGACCAGCTTCGTGAATATATAAAAGACAGAGCTAGCTTCAAACCAGAGGGTAATGATTTAGTGAGGATCGAAAATGTCATTAGTAAAGTCAAGATGGACTTGACGATACACGAGGCTGACGAACGATTCGGGACGCTCCACCATCAGTACATAACTGCACTGGAGGGAGCCAGATTGCAAGAACTACCGGTCCAGAAGCCTCACATATCAATAAAGCACATTTTTTGGCGCATAAAGCCAGCTAGGCTGCGCAATAGAATGAAGAACATTGTGGAATGGCGCAAGGATGAGGGATTCGAAAAGTAAGAATTCGGCGCCTTCATGCGGGAATTAGCAACGCAAGCCCGGAGACTCGAAGAGGAACAGAAGACCGAGAAGTCACCCGGAAGTGATGATGAGGACTCCAGCAGTTCATCTACAGTGGGTCGTGGCCGGCCTAAAACCCGTAAACACAAGAGCAATAAAAGGCAGCGAGATCACGTGTAACACAATAGCCAAGAGAATTAAAATATTTGACCTATCAGTCAATGAGGTTGCAGGAAGCGATCTATGGCCTAAGGAACAATGGGCCAGGTTCCAATTGTCAAAATTTACATAAATTGCTTACCCCTTAAAATCGCCCTGTCGTCCCCGGAAACTTTGGGTTTCTTC
The DNA here is from genome assembly GCA_002205965.3 of Kappaphycus alvarezii. Taxonomy (NCBI): domain Eukaryota; phylum Rhodophyta; class Florideophyceae; order Gigartinales; family Solieriaceae; genus Kappaphycus; species Kappaphycus alvarezii. The sequence goes on from NADL03000783.1 coordinate 131,153, forward strand.
CGAAATGCCTTAGGATCAGCCTTCACCCCACATGTGTACACCTATAACCGAAGAAGACGCCTCATGACTCTTATTGGGCTTGCCAAAGATGTAGGGGTCATGTGATCGTCTCAGCAACTCAACAACAGTCGATGGCATAAAGAACGCTATTGCAGAGCATTATTACAGTTCCAACAATTTTCCCAATTTTAGTCATCTGCAAAGTTTTGTTCTGATATACAGTTTTGATCCCTTCTTTGTCCTCTTGCCTTCAGAATTGAGAGAATATTCAAAACTAGGAACGAGTGCAACAAATTGCCGCATATACCTCTTCTGAGAACTTTTAACTTATATAAGCTCCACACCACCTTGCCAGGCAATCTTTACCCTATTTTTGGTATCCATTAAGACATAGTTTGAATAAAATGCGGGGCAATATCGAGACAATTACTTTGATGAAGAGGGAGCTGGACCAAAATTTTGAAAAGAAGGATCTTCGGGAAGCTGGAACCGTTGTCGGCCTGGAAATTGCTCTTGATAGTAATAAACGGACTGTGTTGCTGCCCCAGCCCACTTTTGTAAAATTCGTCCTTGAATAGTTCGGAATGCGAAATTGTAAACCACCTGATACAACAATGGTGACAAACTTTGATGCTTTGAATCCAGCAGCTGGTTCCAATCTGAAAACTAATGATCCATATCGCAACAAAATTGGAGCTTCATGTACCTGGCCATAAGCACTCGACCGGATATTTAATTTGCAGTAGCAAAACTTGCTCGGTACTGCCGGGAGCCGTTGGAGTACCAATGGGCTAGCGTCAGACTTGTAATGAGATACATCGCAGGCGATATGGCCCTAGGTCTCGTATACCATGGGGATGCTGATCTAGTACTATCCGCGTATAGGGCTAGCCGCACACATTGCAACCAAGTTTCGATTGTCAGAACAGGGCCTCGCCTGGAAATGGCCGCCACTTTGGTGGCTAGGTCCCCTATCTTCTGTTTTCCAATGGCATCTGCGGTGGCAGGCGGTTCTCACGCTGCCATGGGTATCTGATTATTCCACAATGGACACAAAAATTGTGATGCAATATGCAATAGGGAGAGAAAACGAGGTGTTCATGACATCTCACAGCGGATGCACGAAAATTTCCGCTGGTTGCGAGTCCAGTCCAATAAGTCAGTTACTTACCTCGCATTTGGCGCCGATTCCTGCCACCCCAAACCAATCGCGGCCTAATATTCGCACCACTGCTTTGCGTCTGCTGCTACATTCGAAACCTCTTTAGCACATTTCGTTAGCGAGGTCTCTTAAGTTATCTGTAAGGGGGGTTGAATTTCTCGGACCGCTGTGGCACTTTCTCATCTAAGACACGAATGCCTAGACGGCGCCGTGGCATCACCGGCCACATTTCATCGGACAATCAGGTGATCACAGACGGATGTGCTGTCGGAAAGGCCGCTGGGGGCGTACGCAGTGAGTAAGTTTGTTTATCCTTCTCCGATCCTACTCTGCTGAGTGACTGGCAGGGTTTGTAATTCTCGTTTATTCATAATCTGTCCACAGTGATTTCTCTATCGGGTGTAAAATCTCTGTGCAGGGGCGCTTTTTACACTCGTCATTTTGAGCTTTACCATGTGCTGTACCTTGAATGTCTAAGCACACACCGAGTGCAGCTGAAAAAGAATGCAAACGTAGCCGATTGCTTCGATTAGCAAAAAACATCTGGTTACATATGTCTTTTTTTCGATGCGAAAGTCCCCCATGAACTAGGGTGACCAAGTCGGCACACTGGGGAGCTGAAAATACACTGTACAGCAGTGTTTTAGAGGAGAGGTGTACAAGAGACATTATGCGGTCCACGGGCTTACTGATAGCGGTAAATCGTTGGGAGAAGACATACTCAGAAAAAAACCCCAATGAGGAAATGTTGCAAACGACAAAAGTGCTAGTGCTAGCGAGCTGTAGCTGAACGAGAAAAGGGTTGAGTATGAACGAAAGTTGAGAGGGCTGCAAGCAACTAAAGAAATGATAAAAGGAACAGGGGATGATGACGGAAGAGGAAAGAGAATGAAAAGGGAAGTAGGGATAGAGTATAGATGGAGAACAGAAACTGGAAGGAGATAGGAAGGCGAAGGTGAGATTGGTGTTAAAATCAATTGCAAGTCCGTTCCTCTACTTTACTTGGATGAGATATTAGCCTAAAACTTTATAATGTTTGCCGGTACTCTCTTCGGCTCTCTGAAAGTAGAATGAAAGTAGCAAAATATACATTTGCAATACTACCTTTGTCGATCCTGTAACTTACCCAAGCCGAGGTGCCTCAAAATCCCTCATTTGCATGCGCGGGAAAATCATAATTACCGATATTCAAAACATAAGTAACATTACGGACATGCTGGCCATGCATGTTATGTTACGTAAACATATACTAAAACAGTCAACCCCTGAATTATGCCTTACGTACCCCGCTTACGCAACTGGAATCTCTCGCCCTGTAACAGAACCCAAAGGCGGGAACTTAAAATATCATAAGAGTAGAAACCAATTTTTGGCGGGCTTGTCCCCCGTTGTTACGTAACAGTACGTAAATCCCATGCAGGCCGTTCAACGTGAATTAATCCTTACGTGCCATACGTGCAATACTGCAGAAGCAACGTGACGGCATCAACATACCTTGGCTGCATACTTGGGCAAGAGGGATTTGTATGCAGCCAGTATAATGAGTATAGTGTAAGCTGTATGCAGCCAGTGCAGGAAAATATAGGATGAATATAGAAATCACTGTTTACTTGCACACGTAAATCACCCATGGTACTGTAAACGCACGACAGAGAGGAGACAGTACACATATGACACACTGGGTACAGTACTTTGAGCCTAGAATAGAGACAAACCATCAACCAACCATAACAAGCCAAGTGTCAGAATGCTCCACAATGATCAGCTCAGATATCGCCACTTGGAGCGATATGAGTGGTATGGAGGCCTATGTAGCCGCCAATCAGAGCGCAGAATACTAAGTGGTTTAGAAAATGGCAAAATGCGCCGTGATTTTGAGTTGCCCGAAAATGGGCTTTCGTTCCAGGCAGCTTTCGAGTTTGCCCATTTTACACGCGTAATTTGTGTGCACACAGAAGAAGGGTGCAACCCCCCGTTTTCATAGTGCAAGTGCATACGTGTTCAGGGGGCATCTAAAAACCATGAAACAGCATCCATTCTATCCCTTTTTCAACACTTCCCCTCGATCACACTGTTTTACAACAATCCATGCTCTCCCTTTCTACCTATCGCAATCATTCTAACAAGTTTTGTCTTCTGAACTCGCACTAGTGTTTTTGTCAAGGCGTCAGCCACAATTTCAGTCGTTGGCACGTACAATAAGTCCACCTCTTTACGCGCAACTGCACCTCTTACAAAGTGCTATGGAATATCAATGTGCTTGTTGCGTCTGTTGGTGCTTTCATTTCGAGCGAGCTCCATAGCCCCGTTGTTATCGCTGTATATTATAGTAGCATGATCAATTCCAACTGCTTTCACGCCCAGCGATGTCCAGGTTTCAAGGATGTCCCTGTTGTTGATTTGGCGAGACGATCACATGACCATCACATCGGTGCCAAGCCTCATAAGAGGAATGAGGTGCCTTCCACGTTTATACGTGTACATATGTGGACTGAAGGCTTCCCCTAAGGCATTTCAGTAGAAATCCAAAGTGTCCGGGGACGAAAGTCCGATTTTGAGGGGTCAGCGATTTATGCAGATTTTGCATAGATTTTGACAAGTGGAACTTGGCCCATTGTTCCCTAGGCTAAAGATTACTTCCTGCAATCTCAGTAACTGATACATCCAGTACTTCAATTGTATTGGCTAGCAGGTTACACGTGTAATGACTGTAGCGGTGCAGGGGTTGATTATGGGCTATTTTAGAGGACAGAATGTTGTTTATGGGGTGATTATACGCATGGTACCGTACTGTAAGTGGGTAGGCAGTGTACTGTACTGTACTGTACGAGAGATATGCTGAGGTATGGTATGTATACGTGTACGTGGTGGCAGTTGTGTATGTGATGTACACGTTGCACAGCTAAGAGTATAAACCTTTGATGCAGTGGTATACACATACTGTACTACTGCCACATGAGTAACTGTACTTCGTACTCTATATTGCACTGTACCGAGAACTATACTTCTTACTGCACTTGCGTTCGTACAGTAGGAGTCTGCTATGGCAATATTGTCATGACTCCTAGAAAGAGGTATTTGATTTTATGTTGTGTATGAGGTTTCTAGTTACGATTGCGGATTGTTAGACTGCATACCAAATCAGTTATGTGGTTCCGTCATACGTATGAGGTTTTTGGTTATGATTACGGATTGTCCGACTGCATCCAAAATCTGTTATGTGAATCTATTATACGTGTGACGGATTGAGTCCGTTATTTTGGCACAACGGAATTCGGTTCCGATGAGCTTGCAAAAATAAGGTGCTGTATTGATTTTATGTATTGGGCCAAACTGTTTACACAAATTTGACAACTTTGGAAGCAGTTCCAAAAGTATCTGTACTGAATGTTATTACCGGGCCAATATTTTTGATTCCGCTTAAATGAATCAGTTTCGGGAATTTTGTTAATGGACGCAGCGGGCTAGTGAGTAGTTATAGGTTGTACTTGAGGTCATAATTTTAGAGTACCAAGTAAATTCTAGGCAGCCAAGCCCATAACTTCATCCGTCCAGCAAAGTACCTCACTCTTTCTGATACTCATTTGTCCCAAAGGACACATCTCAGCCATATTGCTTCTTTACTTGCAGCAGTTAACGAAATGTATTCGGCCTCACATGGCGAAGCTGCGACAACCATTTGCTTTCGCGAGCACCAACTTGCCCGACTTCCAGTCATGCGATACAAGAAACCACTCGCCGATTTGCGATCAGGCACATCTCCGGCCCAATCCGAGTCACAGTATGCAGACAAGTCCAGCTCAGCATTCCCTCGCAACACAAGACCTATATGTTTTGTCCCAGCGAGGTACCTTAACACTCTTTTTACTGCTAACCAATGCTTCTCTTTTGGTTACTCGCAAAAACGTGCAAGTTTGCCCACCGCATAAGACATATCCGGTCATGCTCCAACAGACAAATACATGAGAGCTCCAATAGCGCTCCTCCATGGAGCATCTGTCCGAGCATCATTACCTGTATCGCCCGAGAGATCCACGTTCAACTAGTCAGTGTTTACATTCATAGGAGTTGGAACAGGTCTACAATTCTGCATTTCAAATCGCTCTAGAGCGCTGTCTACAAACCGTGGCTGGGATAAACACAAGGAACTAGGAGCGTTCGGATCTCCGGCGAGAAATTTTCAAGTCCAGCAACCATTCTCGCTTCGCCCAAATCTTTTATTTCAAAACGTCGGTTCAGCTCCCCCTTCATCCATGAAATTGCCTCCATGTTGTTTCCTGCAAGCAGCAGGTCATCAACATACAGGAGAATAATCATGATTGCGTCGGAGATCGGGTCAAATTTTACATAAACTCAGGGATCATTAGTGATACTTTTGAACTTGAGCCCATCAACAAGAAAATCATCGATTTTCTGGTGCCACCGCCTATGTGCCTGTTCCAAACAATACAAGGCCTTCATAAATTTGCAGACATGATTTGGTTTCTAGGTGTCTTTAAATCCATCAGGCAGCAGCGCCATGTACACGTCCTCTTCCACATCGCCGTTCAGAAATGCCGTCTTAACGTCCATATGATTTAGTCCTAGATCCTGATGCGCAACAAGTGCCAAAAGCTTCTGAAGCTGGACTTGAGCATCCTGTTCAGCGCCAAGACCTACAAGATCCTCATCAGAGCTAATTGCACCACTCGCAGCGTTACAGGAGTGCAGCAAGAGGATCTCTTGGGACCCCTGAATTTCTCTCTACTACTGCACGATGCAGTTCTGCAACTGCAACAGAAGTTTCAACAGGCCCCGAACAGAAGTCGGAAGAAACTACTGCTGCTAATTCAGTGGTACCTGGATAATGGATACATAGTTGGGAACCACGAGACTATCCGCAAGCCGCTGGAGATTCCTGAATAATCCAGGGACAAAGTTTCTTGGATCGCACCTGCAAATGAGCAAGTGCGCTTGCTGGTGGCCCAGCGACCCATCTCTAGTGGTTGCAGATGCCTATCCAAGGATCCCCAACAACAATACACTACCATAACGGGTTTTCGCGTACCTTGCTTAGTGATGATGAATGCATTGTAAATAGCTTCTGTTCCCAGGTAGCGTCACTCTCAGCCCTGTTCTGGGAACCCGAGAAGTTGCAAGTCACTCAGGTGTCTGTACATCTGCATCGGCCAGCTTTGTCATATGCAAAGTCAACCATTTGCTACGCATGGTTCCTCCCCAGGCTACAAATTCTGGGGCCGTGCCTTTCGAAGAAATGGTTGATGGCACAAGAAGGGAACGCGCAATTCCAACTCTTTCCCCTGTAGGAGCCGCGGCATGTTTGAGAGGGGGGAGCACCAGTGAGGTCTGAACCCACACTGAGTAATAACGGAGATGGAACAAGCATCAACTTAGCTACAAAGGCAATGAAAGGAAACTAAAAATTGATCCACCGTTAGTTTATTTCAATGCAAACAAAAATCAATGCGGCCTACGACAAGGTTAAAAACCTAGAACGCAACTTCGCCCGACGCCTCACCGAACTCTCAACTGACACACCCTCTGCTTCTTTCAAGCCAAATTTCAAGTTTCGACCTCTGATACTTGATTTTCTGGGTGCCCCTTCCATCTGTATCTGCCAGCGACTGAGTTGTGCCCTCTGCCCATCTATTTCTCGAGATATCCTGTCCCAAGCCCGGATGCGTATGGGCGCCGAGGTAAATACAGTTAGAACTTTGCCGTATAGATAGAACGTGCGCAGTCACTAGTAGATATTTTATTTCATAGACCCATTCAGCATTTGCGCCGAATCGCGACGATGGCCGCCTTTTCTTCGATGTCCATGTGTATCGTGTAGGACGGATATGCCAGGGAGTCAAGGGCTAGCCGCACAAATTGCAACCAAGTTTCGATTGTCAGAACAGGGCCTCGCCTGGAAATGGCCGCCACTTTGGTGGCTAGGTCCCCTATCTTCTGTTTTCCAATGGCATCTGCGGTGGCAGGCGGTTCTCACGCTGCCATGGGTATCTGATTATTCCACAATGGACACAAAATTGTGATGCAATATGCAATAGGGAGAGAAAACGAGGTGTTCATGACATCTCACAGCGAATGCACGAAAATTTCCGCTGGTTGCGAGTCCAGTCCAATAAGTCAGTTACTTACCTCGCATTTGGCGCCGATTCCTGCCACCCCAAACCAATCGCGGCCTAATATTTGCACCACTGCTTTGCGTCTGCTGCTACATTCGAAACCTCTTTAGCACATTTCGTTAGCGAGGTCTCTTAAGTTATCTGTAAGGGGGTTGAATTTCTCGGACCGCTGTGGCACTTTCTCATCTAAGACACGAATGCCTAGACGGCGCCGTGGCATCACCGTCCACATTTCATCGGACAATCAGGTGATCACAGACGGATGTGCTGTCGGAAAGGCCGCTGGGGGCGTACCAGTGAGTAAGTTTGTTTATCCTTCTCGATCCTACCTGCTGAGTGACTGGCAGGGTTTGTAATTCTCGTTTATTCTAATCTGTCCACAGTGATTTCTCTATCGGTGTAAAATCTCTGTGCAGGGGCGCTTTTTACACTCGTCATTTTGAGCTTTACCATGTGCTGTACCTTGAATGTCTAAGACACACCGAGTGCAGCTGGAAAAAGAATGCAAACGTAGCCGATTGCTTCGATTAGCAAAAAATATCTGGTTACATATGTCTTTTTTTCGATGAGAAAGTCCCCCATGAACTAGGGTGACCAAGTCGGCACACTGGGGAGCTGAAAATACACTGTACAGCAGTGTTTTAGAGGAGAGGTGTACAAGAGACATTATGCGGTCCACGGGCTTACTGATAGCGGTAAATCGTTGGAGAAGACATACTCAGAAAAAACCCAATGAGGAAATGTTGCAAACGACAAAAGTGCTAGTGCTAGCGAGCTGTAGTTGAACGAAAAAAGGTTGAATATGGACGAAAGTTAAGAGGGCTGCAAGCAACTAAAGAAGTGATAAAAGGAACAGGGGATGATGACGGAAGAGGAAAGAGAATGAAAAGGGAAGTAGGGATAGAGTATAGATGGAGAACAGAAACTGGAAGGAGATAGGAAGGCAAAGGTGAGATTGGTGTTAAAATCAATTGCAAGTCCGTTCCTCTACTTTACTTGGATGAGATATTAGCCTAAAACTTTATAATGTTTGCCGGTACTCTCTTCGGCTCTCTGAAAGTAGAATGAAAGTAGCAAAATATACATTTGCAATACTACCTTTGTCGATCCTGTAACTTACCCAAGCCGAGGTGCCTCAAAATCCCTCATTTGCATGCGCGGGAAAATCATAATTACCGATATTCAAAACATAAGTAACATTACGGACATGCTGGCCATGCATGTTCTGTTACGTAAACATATACTAAAACAGTCAACCCCTGAATTATGCCTTACGTACCCCGCTTACGCAACTGGAATCTCTCGCCCTGTAACAGAACCCAAAGGTGGGAACTTAAAATATCATAAGAGTAGAAACCAATTTTTGGCGGGCTTGTCCCACGTTGTTACGTAACAGTACGTAAATCCCATGCAGGCCGTTCAACGTGAATTAAGCCTTACGTGCCATACGTGCAATACTGCAGAAGCAACGTGACGGCATCAACATACCTTGGCTGCATACTTGGGCAAGAGGGATTTGTATGCAGCCAGTATAATGAGTATAGTGTAAGCTGTATGCAGCCAGTGCAGGAAAATATAGGATGAATATAGAAATCACTGTTTACTTGCACACGTAAATCACCTATGGTACTGTAAACGCACGACAGAGAGGAGACAGTACACATATGACACACTGGGTACAGTACTTTGAGCCTAGAATAGAGACAAACCATCAACCAACCATAACAGCCAAGTGTCAGAATGCTCCACAATGATCAGCTCAGATATCGCCACTTGGAGCGATATGAGTGGTATGGAGGCCTATGTAGCCGCCAATCAGAGCGCAGAATACTAAGTGGTTTAGAAAATGGCAAAATGCGCCGTGATTTTGAGTTGCCCGAAAATGGGCTTTCGTTCCAGGCAGCTTTCGAGTTTGCCCATTTTACACGCGTAATTTGTGTGCACACAGAAGAAGGGTGCAACCCCCCGTTTTCATAGTGCAAGTGCATACGTGTTCAGGGGGCATCTCAAAACCATGAAATAGCATCCATTCTATCCCTTTTTCAACACTTCCCCTCGATCACATTGTTTTACAACAATTCATGCTCTCCCTTTCTACCTATCGCAATCATTCTAACAAGTTTTGTCTTCTGAACTCGCACTAGTGTTTTTTCAAGGCGTCAGCCACAATTTCAGTCGTTGGCACGTACAATAAGTCCACCTCTTTACGCGCAACTGCACCTCTTACAAAGTGCTATGCAATATCAATGTGCTTGTTGCGTCTGTTGGTGCTTTCATTTCGAGCGAGCTCCATAGCCCCGTTGTTATCGCTGTATATTATAGTAGCATGATCAATTCCAACTGCTTCACGCCCAGCGATGTCCAGGTTTCAAGGATGCCCTGTTGTTGATTTGGCGAGACGATCACATGACCATCACATCGGTGCCAAGCCTCATAAGAGGAATGAGGTGCCTTCCACGTTTATACGTGTACATATGTGGACTGAAGGCTTCCCCTAAGGCATTTCAGTAGAAATCCAAAGTGTCCGGGGACGAAAGTCCGATTTTGAGGGGTCAGCGATTTATGCAGATTTTGCATAGATTTTGACAAGTGGAACTTGGCCCATTGTTCCCTAGGCTAAAGATTACTTCCTGCAATCTCAGTAACTGATACATCCAGTACTTCAATTGTATTGGCTAGCAGGTTACACGTGTAATGACTGTAGCGGTGCAGGGGTTGATTATGGGCTATTTTAGAGGACAGAATGTTGTTTATGGGGTGATTATACGCATGGTACCGTACTGTAAGTGGGTAGGCAGTGTACTGTACTGTACTGTACGAGAGATATGCTGAGGTATGGTATGTATACGTGTACGTGGTGGCAGTTGTGTATGTGATGTACACGTTGCACAGCTAAGAGTATAAACCTTTGATGCAGTGGTATACACATACTGTACTACTGCTACATGAGTAACTGTACTTCGGACTCTATATTGCATTGTACCTAGAACTATACTTCTTACTGCACTTGCGTTCGTACAGGAGTCTGTTATGGCAATATTGTCATGACTCCTAGAAAGAGGTATTTGATTTTATGTTGTGTATGAGGTTTCTAGTTACGATTACGGATTGTTCGACTGCATACCAAATCAGTTATGTGATTCCGTCATACGTATGAGGTTTTTGGTTATGATTACGGATTGTCCGACTGCATCCAAAATCTGTTATGTGAATCTATTATACGTGTGACGGATTGAGTCCGTTATTTTGGCACAACGGAATTCGGTTCCGATGAGCTTGCAAAATTAAGGTGCGTATTGATGTATGTATTGGGCCAAACTGTTTACACAAATTTGACAACTTTGGAAACAGTTCCAAAAGTATCTGTACTGAATGTTATTACCGGGCCAATATTTTTGATTCCGCTTAAATGACTCAGTTTCGGGGATTTTGTTAATGGACGCAGCGGGCTAGTGAGTAGTTATAGGTTGTACTTAAGGTCAGAATTTTAGAGTACCAAGTAAATTCTAGGCAGCCAAGCCCATAACTTCATCCGTCCAGCAAAGTACCTCACTCTTTCTGATACTCATTTGTCCCAAAGGACACATCTCAGCCATATTGCTTCTTTACTTGCAGCAGTTAACGAAATGTATTCGGCCTCACATGGCGAAGCTGCGACAATCATTTGCTTTCGCGAGCACCAACTTGCCCGACTTCCAGTCATGCGATACAAGAAACCACTCGCCGATTTGCGATCAGGCACATCTCCGGCCCAATCCGAGTCACAGTATGCAGACAAGTCCAGCTCAGCATTCCCTCGCAACACACGACCTATATGTTTTGTCCCAGCGAGATACCTTAACACTCTTTTTACTGCCAACCAATGCTTCTCTTTTGGTTACTCGCAAAAACGTGCAAGTTTGCCCACCGCATAAGACATATCCGGTCATGCTCCAACAGACAAATACATGAGAGCTCCAATAGCGTTCCTCCATGGAGCATCTGTCCGAGCATCATTACCTGTATCGCCCGAGAGATCCACGTTCAACTAGTCAGTGTTTACATTCATAGGAGTTGGAACAGGTCTACAATTCTGCATTTCAAATCGCTCTAGAGCGCTGTCTACAAACCGTGGCTGGGATAAACACAAGGAACTAGGAGCGTTCGGATCTCCGGCGAGAAATTTTCAAGTCCAGCAACCATTCTCGCTTCGCCCAAATCTTTTATTTCAAAACGTCGGTTCAGCTTCCCCTTCATCCATGAAATTGCCTCCATGTTGTTTCCTGCAAGCAGCAAGTCATCAACATACAGGGGAATAATCATGATTTCGTCAAAGATCGGGTCAAATTTTACATAAACTCAGGGATCATTAGTGCTACTTTTGAACTTGAGCCCATCAACAAGAAAATCATCGATTTTCTGGTGCCACCGCCTATGTGCCTGTTCCAAACAATACAAGGCCTTCATAAATTTGCAGACATGATTTGGTTTCTAGGTGTCTTTAAATCCATCAGGCAGCAGCTCCATGTACACGTCCTCTTCCACATCGCCGTTCAGAAATGCCGTCTTAACGTCCATATGATTTAGTTCCAGATCCTGATGCGCAACAAGTGCCAAAAGCTTTTGAAGCTGGACTTGAGCATCCTGTTCAGCGCCGAGACCTACAAGATCCTTATCAGAGCTAATTGCACCACTCGCAGCGTTACAGGAGTGCAGCAAGAGGATCTCTTGGGACCCCTGAATTTCTCTCTACTACTGCACGATGCAGTTCTGCAACTGCAACAGAAGTTTCAACAGGCCACGAACAGAAGTCGGAAGAAACTACTGCTGCTAATTCAGTGGTACCTGGATAATGGATACATAGTTGGGAACCACGAGACTATCCGCAAGCCGCTGGAGATTCCTGAATATCCAGGGACAAAGTTTCTTGGATCGCACCTGCAAATGAGCAAGTGCGCGTGCTGGTGGTCCATCGACCCATCTCTAGTGGTTGCAGATGCCTATCCACAGGATCCCCAACAACAATACACTACCATAACGGGTTTTCGCGCACCTTGCTTAGTGATGATGAATGCATTGTAAATAGCTTCTGTTCCCAGGTAGCGTCACTCTCAGCCCTGTTCTGGGAACCCGAGAAGTTGCAAGTTACTCAGGTGTCTGTACATCTGCATCGGCCAGCTTTGTCATATGCAAAGTCAACCATTTGCTACGCATGGTTCCTCCCCAGGCTACAAATTCTGGGGCCGTGCCTTTCGAAGAAATGGTTGGTGGCACAAGAAGGGAACGCGCAATTCCAACTCTTTTCCTTGTAGGACCCGCGGCATTTTTGAGAGGAGGGAGCACCAGTGAGGTCTGAACCCACACTGAGTAATAACGGAGATGGGACAAGCATCAACTTAGCTACAAAGGCAATGAAAGGAAACTAAAAATTGATCCACCGTTAGTTTATTTCAATGCAAACAAAATTCAATGCGGCCTACGACAAGGTTAAAAACCTAGGACGCAACTTCGCCCGACGCCTCACCGAACCCTCAACTGACACACCCTCTGCTTCTTTCAAGCCAAATTTCAAGTTTCGACCTCTGATACTTGATTTTCTGGGTGCCCCTTCCATCTGTATCTGCCAGCGACTGAGTTGTGCCCTCTGGCCATCTATTTCTCGAGATATCCTGTCCCAAGCCCGGATGCGCATGGGAGGCGAGGTAAATACAGTTAGAACTTTGCCGTATAGATAGAACGTGCGCAGTCACTAGTAGATATTTTATTTCATAGACCCATTTAGCATTTGCGCCGAATCGCGACGATGGCCGCCTTCTCTTCGATGTCCATGTGTATCCTGTAGGACGGATATGCCAGGGAGTCAAGGGCTAGCCGCACAAATTGCAACCAAGTTTCGATTGTCAGAACAGGGCCTCGCCTGGAAATGGCCGCCACTTTGGTGGCTAGGTCCCTTCTTCTGTTTTCCAATGGCATCTGCGGTGGCAGGCGGTTCTCACGCTGCCATGGGTATCTGATTATTCCACAATGGACACAAAATTGTGATGCAATATGCAATAGGGAGAGAAAAAGAGGTGTTCATGGCACCTGACAGCGGATGCACGACAATTTCCGCTGGTTGCGAGACCAGTCCCATAAGTCAGTTACTTACCTCGCATTTGGCGCCGATTCCTGCCACCCCTAACAAATCGCGGCCTAATATTCGCACCACTGCTTTGCGTCTGCTGCTACATTCGAAACCTCTTTAGCACATTTCGTTAGCGAGGTCTCTTAAGTTATCTGAAAGGGGGTTGAATTTCTCGGACCGCTGTGGCACTTTCTCATCTAAGACACGAATGCCTAGACGGCGCCGTGGCATCACCGTCCACATTTCATCGGACAATCAGGTGATCACAGACGGATGTGCTGTCGGAAAGGCCGCTGGGGGCGTACGCAGTGAGTAAGTTTGTTTATCCTTCTCCGATCCTCCTCTGCTGAGTGACTGGCAGGGTTTGTAATTCTCGTTTATTCATAATCTGTCCACAGTGATTTCTCTATCGGGTGTAAAATCTCTGTGCAGGGGCGCTTTTTACACTCGTCATTTTGAGCTTTACCATGTGCTGTACCTTGAATGTCTAAGCACACACCGAGTGCAGCTGAAAAAGAATGCAAACGTAGCCGATTGCTTCGATTAGCAAAAAACATCTGGTTACATATGTCTTTTTTTCGATGCGAAAGTCCCCCATGAACTAGGGTGACCAAGTCGGCACACTGGGGAGCTGAAAATACACTGTACAGCAGTGTTTTAGAGGAGAGGTGTACAAGAGACATTATGCGGTCCACGGGCTTACTGATAGCG